>DWJN01004866.1:0-11990 GCA_018248895.1 Carystus phorcus
GGCGCACAGGGCGCAGAAGGCGGGCTTACGGCCTGCACCTCCTGCCCCCATAACAACAGCCGGTCGGGCGGCGGATATGGGAATTCGTCGTCCGACATAACGGCTCGGGTTGCAAGACGCGCCGGTGTCGAGCGCGCCTTTACTTAAGCGGGAAATTGACGGCCTGACGGGCCATCCCGTTGGCCGCTTCAACCCTCTCCCCAAGCCTCTCCTTGGGCTAGAGAGCGTGCCGTGCCGAGGCTGCCATGGTAGCGGCCGCCACGCCAGGACACGGCGGGAGTAGCACACAGTCGCGGCAACAAAGCGGTAATCGTCGACATCGTGTGGTTATAGTGGGTTCAAGTTCCACGTTCCCGTCCGGATTCCCGTAGCGGGATGGATGAAACGACGGTCTTTAAATATGGTATTAAACTCACTCGATGCCTATGAAAAACAAAAAAAAAGTTTTATGTTGTTAAAGAAAATAGTTTAAGTACTTAAAGGTGTCTTCTATGTTTAATCATTTATCAGATGAAATGAAATAAAGCAAATTAATTTGCAAATATGTTCAGCTATTTAATAGTTTTATTATTATGGTAAATTTCTTTTTTTAATACATACGGACATTTGTAATTATTTACAATCCTCTAGTAATGAATGATAATGCGAAATAATATAATATCTACTTGATAACTTTAAAATATGACTTAATAATACATCTTTATTTTTAATAGTACATTAGGTATATCACAGAGAAACTATTTTATGTACACTTCTTAATCCTATTTGTAACATTGGAATAAAGTAACTTAAATTTGAACAATATTTTAAAAAACCTTTTTGCACAAAAATATTTGTCAATCTAGCACAATACGCCTACAGTCAATCCATTGAGAGATTTTTACATGCCCCATCCCTTTGAAGCAGTAAAGTATCTATAATATGATTAATGGATTTGCAACTTCGCCTGACGCCCACCCCTTTGGTGGAGTCTTGATCGTGACTCACTTCGATCGCTTCTCCTATAGTGATTCATGCTCTCCCAATATACCACAATAAAAGTGTCGTACATTATGGCATTGCAAGCGGGCCTGCAATCTATGTACATTGAGTTGATCATCGCCGTAATACTATTCCAGGTGGATATGTTAGTAACTTGATATACAAAGGTATGTCGAATGATAATTTACAGAGAGTTTGTAACAAAAATTACCAACTGATAATTTACTAATCAATTTGATTATAACACAAAATTAATGTATTTTGTTGTTTGTCGTGTATTTAATTTTGTTTTGTTTACAAGTTTTGGTTATAACACTGTTTAGTAAATACATATCAATGTTAATATCAGATTTGCTATCATAATAAAAGGTTTATATTCTGTGTTATTCATATAAAGTTACGAGATATATGTACGTCCTTAAATAACCAACATATTCCTATGGCTTATTGTTTAGTTAGTAAATATTCAATTTAATATAAATTTTATTGTACTATACCACACACATACGACCATAAAAATAGACTATAATTTTAATGATATCGTTTTAAAACATGTATTATTTCACTTAAAGCAGTCGAGGATTTTACTTTTGTCAGGTCAATGTACAATCAGTATTTTTCCATTTTATAAATTTTAATTCTAAAGGAATACTTCATTGTTCTTGTTACCAAAACATTATAAAAGAAAGAACTAATAAGTAATTTTAATGTTAATACATTGATTCATTGTTTTATTGAGTGATGATTCACAATATTTTAATAATAAAATATAATACACGGTACACTTTAATTCACGAATCCCCAGACAAACTCTACGCCGTAGCAGTCATCTACGCCGCGAGCCGTCTTTCTTACAAAACACACTATCATTCATAATTTAATAGCTACTCTTATTTGTATTAAATTTATGGTTATATTATATTCTATTCTGAGAAAATTTTACGAAAATTTCGTAAGACATACGTGTAAATTTCTTAAATTTCTTATATCAGAGAGTACTTTCAGGCCCCTGGAGGTTTAGCTTTCATTCCAATCTACATTTTTTAGAGAATTATATATCCAATAATAAAACGAAATATCTTAAATAGTATACAGTTTTCCATTTTCCCTGCTTTTTATAAATTTAAATACATTGTTTCAAATGTATTAACTATTCATAATAATTTATTATCAAAGTTAAGTGTTTCTTGATCTCTAAGACTGAAATTTTGTAAAATGTCAAATTACAAAGCGTCGCGTAATGTTATGCACAGTATAGAAGCATTTAGAAAGCGCCTAAAATATATTTTATCACAATAACGTTTAAATACAGTTTCCTTAAGCAGAAAAATCTATTTAAAATTCACTTTTTCTCAGATTAATTTAAATAAAAACTTAGTTCCATTAATCAAATCGCTTAGAATACCTCAGAGAACTACTGATGTTTATTTAATTTGAATTGTGCTACTCATAGCCTCATGGACGTCTTACGGGAATTAAATCCATGTTCAAAGTGCGTTGTATTAATTAAGGTTACCGTTCACTCCCCCAAAGCAAAGTTACTAACAAGGTATTCAGAACCAAACGAACTTGTTATTGTTGTTTAGATGAATAAAGATGTATTATACTAAGTTTTTCATTTAAAATACGGTAAAATATTATAGTATAAATATTTAAAAAATAAGAAGTAGTGAGCTATTGACTGACACGGCTTAAAAATGTTCAAAATATTTGTTACAGGTAATGAAAATGTTATACTCAGTTAATTAATGATTTATTGCAAACCGTAAGGGTTTGGCTTCACAGACAGATATACGAATCCCGATAATCATAAAATGCAAATTTCATGCCAGAAAATAATTTTATATAAAACAATTCATAATACACTCCGTACGTATACACTGTACGCTTTAAAGCCAAATCACAATTGAAGAAATTTAATATTGTTGGTAGAGCTTTCAACAAGTTCAAACAATGTCACAGACGTAAATTGCACTAAAAATAAACTGTATTGTAAGTATTTGGCAATAAAATCACGGGCGCAGTCAAATGGATCTCAATTTTCAATAACTTAACTGGTTTGCAGAATATTTTAGAATGAAATAACTAAAATTTACGAATATAATCAATTCATATTTTGTAACTTTTAGTCGTGAACCAAAAAATATTTGTTCACAATTCATCTGAACAATACAAATTTATTATAATCATTTTGTCTAGTTAACACTTGAGAAAATTATCTGCAATGCTTAATATTAAATATTAGCAACATTGACGTAAGTACTAAGAAATCATTCACTTCGTCATCAGAAACATAAAACGTTGTATGAATAACTAACATTATTGCTGAAAAGATTATCTGCCTTCAACCCATTAATGGCCCACTATTGAGCACTTGTCTCTCCTCAACACTGAGGAGGTCTAGAGCATACTCCACCACGCTGCTCCAGTGCGGATTGGTGGAGATTTGGAAAGATTATCTATTAACATATTAATAGTTATTAGTAAGTATATGTAAAACATATGTATGTATATACTTTTTCATTATACTACAACATGATGAAACATATTTTTCACTCCAAACAAATAGGGAATGGCAATTTAGTAGTCGCCAATGAGTCTGTAACATTGTCTCCGGTTCTCGATCGTTTAACGCCCACGTTATTGTTTTATTTTGCTACTTGTCTGGCATCCTAAAGATCGCCAATCACAGAGTGAGTCATATCACCCATTACTTTAGTCATTGATATATTTAAGTTCGTAAATAAGTAATTTGGACCTACATACAACTCTTGAAAAAGACACTTTATTAGATTTATTAAGACTTAAACTCAAGTCAAATAATATAAATGAAAACAACATATGTATGTATATCTTCATTATCAGTTCATTATCACTTCATTCATCAGTTAACAAAAACAAACGGACTTCTAGATGGTATGTAACTGGGCAAAGAAATGTTAAATTTACCATCTAGTGTATTATTCAATTATTAGACTGTTCATTAGCTTGTTATACCGCCAGGAATGAACATAGTTAGGATTCAGCTGCGCGATACATGGCTCCAACCCGTAAAGGAAACACCAGGTCTCGTTATTACCCTATTCGATAATTAACTGTTTGTAATCCATTTATTCTAATTTCAAACTATATACATATATTATGTCATACAATATGTCAGACAAAATCGGTAATTTTTTTTCTTGATGGTTATAGATTATTTTCTTATTCTTTGCAATATACCTGTCGTGTATGAATATTACATAAAGTAGACGTATTATTAAATAATACGTAACTATATAAGTAGCGTTATTCAATTTGCAATATATCCATTTCCTAACTAGACTTCTGTTTACCTGGGAAATCCCGATCCCTGCTTACGGATGCACAGTACGTTGCGGGACTTCTCAGGCTTGTTAGATAGACCACGAGTAACGATTACAACTATTTAAGGCACAATATCTTTCGATGATTTAACATAATTAACAGAATTCGAATTCATGAAAGTCGTCTATTTTGTTTTATTATATGTAAGATTTGCCTTAAGATACAAACGCGTACAAATGTATTATGTATTTTACTTTTATTATCACCATATTTAACACTGCTGTTACTGTTATGGCCGTTCTCTTGTATTTATTTTTATTTCATTTTCAAACTAACGTAACATTTGTGTCAGCAATAGCTTTCACTGAATATATGTAATGTAATTTAAAAACTAATGAAAAAATGTGTTTGAAACGTCGTTTCGATGCTCTTCATGAGACAAGTCGTTTATATCTAGATGTGTAGAGGGGCGCGCGCAATCGAGCCTCAGGCTTTACTTTCCCCGGCGTTTCTAAAAATAGACGCTCAAGATAGAGTAGCCAACCTTCACCGCATGTACGTGTATATAGGACTAAACCAACTGTGAGAAAGTTCTTTAACCGTTTACACTACACTTCTATTTTTGTTATTATGATGCAAGAAATACGGTTTATAATTATATGAATCAGTACAAGAATACCTTTGGTGTTGTCAGCTAATTATATAAAAAACCGTTTTGTTTATGAGCTTTAATCTTTACCATAAGTGAACGCATACCTCACAAAGCAAGAAAGCTGTCACCCGTACACACTGTGCCTGCCTTTAAGTCACTGATGGCTCACTATTGAGCACGGGCCTCTCCTCGTAACTGACGAGGTCTAGAGCTTACTCCACTATGCTGCTTCACTGCTTATTGGTGGCAGGGTTAGTGGCCAGCCCAATTGTCGGATATTATTAAACCGCCCGAAGGCCTCCGAAGCGGTATGATGACTGTTATTTATGATAACAACCGCGACCGATGGCTTAACGTGACTTCTGAAGCACGGAAAAGCTCAAGAATTTTTTGCCACTAGCGGCTCGCTCGCATAGGATTGACGCGAGCCACCGGGCTATCACCGCTTCTGCATTACTTCCAATCTACGATCTTCATAGAGTTTAAGCACTTTCAAAAACAGTTCATAAAAAATCTAGCTGCTGCTCGCGATTTGGTTGACATTAGTTTCAGTTCATAGGAGTATAATACACACGTATAGTTAACAGGAGTATTTATACAGAATTTTTATTAAATTTGAAAATATTATTTTATAGATGTAACGTAAGACGTACGATTTTATTAAAATGAACACTTAATTTTAATTCAAGATTACCATTATAAATAAACGGAAGTTGCTTTCAAATAAATTTAGCTATTTTAGAAATAAGCGCGCATAAACGCACAGATCTTTAAAATTAGAATCTTTCATATATTCCAACATAACGCTATGTTACATATCTATTGGATGTATCGATTTTATAATGACAGAAAAACATCGGATCTAATTGCGAATCTAAATCTTCTAAATTCACCTCAATATAAACAGTCCAATAGTACAGGACTTCAATGACATACACACAAACAGAATAATTACATATATAAAGATTAACCACAGAAACGCAAAAACGTAATTTCGGTAGAAAGATTTTTCTTCCATCGCTTACCGGTCATTCAAACTATTACCGTTCTCATTGCTGATTCAGCCGGCTCTCTCTGCGAATTATTTTAGTAAACATTGAGAAATATTATTGTCAGAAATTCTATCCCGCTACGAAATACCTAATACCTATAATGTTATGAACTTTGACCTTTTCAATAAAACTGACCGCGGCACAGGGCACATGATGCAATTGAAACTGGAAAAAAATTTACCACGCTATTCTAGGTGGTCAGTGATTTACGAGAGCCAATTATTGTTAGAATGTATATTTATATGGGACTATGTAGGAATATAGGTTTATAATAGGATTTTTGTCTGTAATCTCGATCTAAAGAGGTGCGTTTAACTCCGTAAGCAAAAGACGCGTATTTTTAAAAACTGGCTGTGTATAAGTTTCCATCATTTACAACAGTAAAAAAATATATTAAGGTTTAATATATTTTATTTCAGAATGTCCACCTGCCGCGGATGGTATGGAGAGGTTTGCTTGTCCGACGCCCGACCGCCAGGGCCGATATCGCTGCATCGACGATCACGTGCTATGTGACGGTTTTATCGACTGCCCCAACGGTGAAGATGAAGATAGACAAGCGTGTATGTTCTACAAAACGGTACGACTCTCAACAAAACTAAACACTGTTACCAACAACCATGCTGCCGAGAAGTTCGCTTCGATAGACATCCCAACTTAAGTTAATTTTAACCTCTCTCTTTTTAACAGTTTTCCATGTTTAATGCGTTGAGGTGTTATTTTTTTACTTAACTTGCGACTACTCTCCTAAAATTCATCCATATTGTTTTTGCCAATTTGTTCGCAATTGTACAAATATTGTTTTAATACTAACGTCGAAAGCATAACTCAGATATAGATTGAATATCTTGAGCTTTCACAGTATTTTACCATCGTTTTTACTGCCGGTTAATTAACGTCGTCGACTGTGTCGTTGCCATATTATTAGTATAAAAAAGTTATTATTAACTGCATCTTAATTATTTTAGTTAGTAAGCCAACATCTACAAGTAACAACATCAACCACAACTTTTATAGTATGTGTAATTTTTATTTCAGAAAGTGTGGGCAATAATATATGTATGTATAATAAATAGACATTGGTACCCATCCATTACTTAGAAAATCTCCATGTTATATTTGATATACTTAAATATAATATTTTGCTTTTGCAGACTAAAGCCCATCTGGATGTTTTGGCTGACGCGCTCTTGCGGTGGGCTCGCGGGCGCTAAGGCATCCTACCTGGACCCCGAACTCATTAAATCTCCAACATTCCAACAGTGCTACGGACCTCATATAGACTGACGATCGGCGATGTGCTATTAAAGCATTCAGTGAAAGCTGCGAATTACCTCTTCAAATATTTGGACGCAACCAGACAACTGAACTAATCGGACTACGAACGTAATGAGACATATCAAGTAGTGGTGCAGTCAATGCCAAAACCATGACCACTTAGAGTGTAGTGTAAAGATTCCGACAGAATATCGCTGAACCATCGACGCCGACATTATGTTGTCGCGTCCAAGTGGAGGCACCTACGAACAACTATGTAGGTAAACGTGAAGGTGGATGTAGTGATGCGATCTGGTTACGTCCTTATAACTATTAATGTTTCCGCAGCTAATTTATTTCCTAAGTATTTCGTACCTTCTAGCACTAAATACTAAAATGTGAGACTGGTAGTCGACATTGTTAGTCGGTAGAAGTACATAATATACATAAATTAATATTTTAGATTAATAGCTCTTCATTTGATGAAACAAATGTTATTGTCGATTTGTTAAAGCATTTATTCACTCTATGTTAAGTTATTGCATTCCTTATTATAATGAGGGTTGTAAAGTAAATAAGAGATCTGTAAGAATGTGTATATAGATAACATTAATAATTTGTATTACTTTATTCGGCCTATATGGCGAACGGCGCCTTTTTCCCGCGATTAATAAGTTTCGATGCACTTGTTATATGTATGCGATATTCATTATCTGCTTATCATACCAATATACCTTATCTATACATATATATTGTTTTCATCGGATGCTTACTATATGAAATTGGTACTTAAAGGGCCATCTTCAAGGCAGCTATAAAATATAACGATAGTTTATACGAACTTACGAATATTATAAGAATGGTTTCTTGTTTGTTTGATACTACTAACAATAAGTCGTTGACGAAATATGTACAATCCTCGATTAATAGCTAGTTTTGACTGAGTGTGTACGTGGTTATCGGTAGCAGAAGTCTGAACAGTTATCGAGTCAAGACATTAATAAATTAGTTCCTATAGTTTATCTGCTATACAATTGTTTTAAGATACTTTCTTATTTAATAATGCTGGCTAATTATCTTGACGATGTTGCTGTGACATCAAATTATAATATAGAAAAAATTACGTTTCATCTTCTATGATCATCTAACATAACATATTTAAGTACTCCCAATACGAAGAGAATTCACTGGCACGGAATCCTTACCATGTTTTATCAAGAAAATTAAACTCTAACAACACCAATAAATTGAATTTTTATAATATTATTATACAGCTCTTTATGAATTTTATACTTTTTTTATTACCACTATTGCTCACGTCCAAACGAATTAGTCTTTAAATTACGTAAATTAAGACTCTTACCTTTATTACTAACTATACACATCATGAATATTTCATACCATTATGTGTTTTAATCGTGCTGCTTGTAAAAATATTGTAGATACGAATATTATAATATACATATATACGGGTATGTATTAAAATGCATTTTATGAGTGAGATGCATTTTGACGTAGTTTAAATAAATATTGTGGCGTTAAACTTATTAATAGATTAAAGTAGTTTTGTGTGTATTGCACCTTAAAATACTCGTAACACACGAAGAATATAATTTAATTGCACTATGTTTTCTATTTAGCAGCAAAGTAGAAAAAGGTAACTTACTCTTACACTTATTAAATTATAATAATAATAAATATTCATATTATATAAAACATATAAACTATATGTAGCTTATTGGACGTTAGCATAAGTGCACAATCAATTATGATAAATCTTTGTGAAACTGAGGAGGCCATCAAAGCACCTCAAACATTTCCAATAAAATTTTCTTTTTTTTTACTCAATAAACATATATTTTTAACATATAATAAAATTGGGAAAAATATTCTGAATGTCTTTATATTTTTGTTTTATAAAATACCGATGTGGTCTGATAGAACGTTTGTTCTTGAGCCATCAGACTCTACGGTATTTTGAGTAAAGTTGACCAAAATTCCACAATATACTTTTTCATTTACGCTTATTTAATTAAATAACTAAACGGACTTGCTTTGATGATATGTTTTACATAGGATTTATCATTAATCAGTCATCGATTGCACAATATTTAATTAATTTACTTCAACCTTTTTATAGATTATTTCCAACGACAACTCTCTTCATAATTGAACGTCAGCGACAAAATATTTTAAAATCATAATGATTTACTTATTATAAAATGGTCAAGCCTATTACGTTCCTTTAAGCGATCAAGCGATATGGTTTCATTTATCTGGAGATTTTTACGCTTAACTAAACTTGTAATAAGTAAACAAAAATGTGCCAATGAATTCTCTTGAGGTACTTGTCTGTCAATTATTTAACCTAAATCAACTTTAGTCGGTACCTTATTAACATTTTTTTACTAATTATAAATTAATGCTCGACTACTACATGTTACATCTTACTATGAATTACATTTCATTTTTTCACTGTTTTATCTTTCGAAGATATTCGATCATAATTTCTGGTGATTATGTCGTTATCAATGCTTATAATTTCCTAAATATTCGTATATCTTAATATTATTGTTTAACAGCACGATGTAATGCTAACTAATATTAATGTAATTGCACTCAAAATTTGCCTGTTTCGTATGTGCACAGCAATTTATTGTGATATTTTAAATTATATAGGTTAAGACGCAAAGATCACAATTTCAAGAATAGACTAATGTACCTATCATTGTGATTATTAATTTATATAAATGTAATAGGTTGAAATACCGGGTATCTGTATGAAATACGGGATAAAAGTTTTTTTTGCTTGCCGACATCTTAATAACACCTAAGTACGTATTGTGTAATATTTTATCGATCTCTGTGTGCAATTTAAGGATAAATATTATCAATTAATGACTTTTTTTAATCTTAACGTCTAAGTCATTTTATTCATAATAATATCATTTGAAAACGTTAGCAATTTTCGTCAATTTTATGTACATAGGGATTGAATAAAACTATTCGACGTACAAATCGTACCTATCTTGCCATTGACGGAGAGATACTTTTCAACGAGACCCCATGTTGGAAGGGATAGTTTTCGCCCTTCGTAGCCAACTGTGTCTTGTTATTTCTGCACGCAGACGCTCCACGGGTGTATTGCAGCGACTCACGACCGAAGATTTAAGAAAATATTTCTGCTTAATAATGTTGCACTGAGCAAGCAGAGTTTGCCTACAGAAGTTAATAAAACTTTCAAAAATTACTGTACAACAAAATAACATTTTGTAGCAAAAATGTTCTAATTGTCATTAACTTTTTAAATCAGTTCAAACAATTTTTATATGATGTGTTCTATTTAGATATTCTATTTGCTTTCATAACACCTTTAATATAGTCATCTTGTAATAATCTATACGCTCAATTGGAGGAAGTACTTACCTACTTACTTCGACAACATAATCTTATTGTTGAAGAACAATATTTTTAGATGTCACACTTGTAGTTGTAAAATCTAGATACTTTTATTTCGTCTATCATATATCTAAATAAATTGAATAACAAATTTTCATAGAAATGTATGCAAACTTGTAGGTATGCCATTTTCCACGGGGTTAAAGATATCGTATAATTTCATCAGCTGTTTTCTTGAACGTATACCTTATTTAAAAATGCAACTATTTTTGTAGATACTTATATACGTTTGAGTAATAATTACCACTAGATAGAGATTTACATATTTTCTCATAATGTTACGTTTGCCAAATGACAAACAATAAGTACCTAAATATCCATTACCGCACAAACAGCGTTGACTCTTTCTAACTATTATACATTATTGATAAATATTCAATAAAGCAAATTACATTATAGAACCTACTAATGACGATGGTCACTCAGGCTACCCGCTCGAGTCGTTGTCTGCATAGCTTGTGTGAACATGAATAACTCTGAGAGAATTGATAACAAAACTGTAATGCTCACTATTTCATCCTGGCTTCCAGTTCCGAACACTCTCTATTACCACATTCTCTCCGAGAGTATTCCTGACTTTTCCACCGTGTCATAGATGAGTTGCCTTAACAATTCGCAGACATGTGTAAGCAACTCTCATGGCGATAATCTTATAACGACTACGCTATTTTGTAGGCGTAATATACTTTTGGACTATTTATTATGTATTGTTAATTACTATATATGTTGTATTAAGATAAAAAAATCGAAAAATAAATGTTAATAAATGCCTCAGCCAGATGACATGCGTGTTTTATTTGTTACACAGCCTTGCAAGATTTCATGTAATATTTTATTTTAAGTACTTTACAATGCCAAATAATAGAATGAAATTCTAGTCAATACAAAAAATGTGAATGGCAAGGTCTTGTATTTTTTTTTTCTAAATAAGGCGTTGGCGCTCTTAATATATTCTCAGCCAAAGACAAGGAACTCCAACCCTTAATAATTATAATGTTCACTACAGAACATGAACCTCTCCTCATCACTGATTAAGAACATACTCCACTACCCTTCTCCAGTGTGGATAGATCGGAGAGGTTCGTAGCGAACCCAAGTGTCGAAAGTTTTTATACTGCCCGAAAACTCCGATATTACCATTATACGTATTTAACTATTAACGCTCCGCGTGGCGTAATGGCTATCATGTCGACCTGCCTTCGACGTTCAGGGGTCATTTCCCAGCGGGTCAGAAATTTAGTGTGTGTGTGTCAGTGTGGGTGTATGTCATGTCTTTGTGTGTT
>DWJN01004867.1:0-11989 GCA_018248895.1 Carystus phorcus
GGATCGGCGTTGATGGATCTACACTTGGTGTTTAGGTTGTGGTGACGGTACAAACGATGATGACAGGCCTGAATCACGCTATGGATGTTTTCTACAACGCGCATATATACAACATACAACAGCCGGATATATACAACATACATCAACAGTGGGAGCTCGGCCGCGCTGCAGACATGGCGTCTCGTTACAGATATCACCGTTTTATAAATTGGTGACCCCGGCGTGATAAGATAGAACAGATCACCCTTTTTTAAATTGGTGACCCCGATGTCAGTCGATACCGGGAGTTAGCAGCAACACGTCGCTACCGTGGCAGTCGACCTTTTAATGCTAGAACGGTAGGTGGTATCGGCGTTGATGGATATACACTTGGCGTTTAGATTGTGGCGACGGTACAAACGATGGTGACAGGCCTGAATCACGCTGTCGAAGTTTTCTACAACGCGCTTAAAAACATATAAGCCCCGAATATCAACAGTCGGAGCTCGGCCGCGCTACAGACATGGCGTCTCGTTACAGATAGCACCTTTTGCTAAATTGGTGACCCCGACGTATGTAAGTCGATAAAGGGTTAGCAGTGACAGTCGACTACGAACTGACAGAAGGGTAGGTGGGATCGGCGTTGATGGATCTACACTTGGTGTTAAGGTTGTGGCGACGGTACAGACGATGATAACAGGCCTGAATCACGCTATCGAAGTTTTCTACATACGCATACAACGCTTGCATATATAGAACATACAAGCTCCGAATATCAACAGTCGGAACTCGGCCGCTGCGTAGGTAACATTACAGAGATCACCCTTTGTCAAAATTGTGTGCAGTTGACTGTCTATACATATTCCTTGTTTGTGTACAATATTTATAAGAACGCGGCATGAAAGGTTACAATTATCGTTAGCGTACTGTCAAAAAAACCCTCGTCGCCAAGTGTAAAAAAATCCTTACAATGTATTCGAATTTGAAACGCAGTTGTAACTAGTTTGTGACTAGTTGACGCCACTAGTGTGACATCGTGTTTTGTCACACATATACGGTTGTCACAAACTCTAGTAACGCCATCTGTGCTGAGCATTACATCGTTTTCTCTATTACAAAGAGTTTACGTTTGTTTGTACCTTCGACACACTCGTCTCAGATACAAACGTACATACATTTCAAACAAACACGATATGTGTGTTTCCTGATATAAAAACGTTTCAAAATAGTTCCTGATTCCAATACTTGTTATATAATAACTGCATAGTTTATTTTCGCACTTATCTCCTGCGCTGTAAGGTTCAGTTTTGTTAATCTCGATGTCAGCCGTAGCCACGCGTTTGTGTGACTTATTGCATTGGTAATTAAGATCTTATTCGTTTGATAAGTGTTTAGATATCAGATATTTACTGCAGAAAATGATTTAGCGGTGTTTTGTATTAACCGTAGTTAATTGTTATTTGTTAAAATATTCCGTGTAAAGATATTAATTGCTTAATTTTTTAAATAATACTTGTATATATAAACTGTATTAGATGACCAAATTAATATTTAGGAGGCGATATTAATGTATAAAAAATGTATATATTTAAACCGATGACTGCTTTTTTCATTTACGAAATGCAATATTTAATTATAAAAAATAAATGAAAAAAAAATGTTTAAAAAATTTTTTTTTCTTTATTGTTTTTTTCCAGTAATTAGAAATAGTCACCGGTTTAAAATATAATAATTATAAATTATATTTGTATAATAACTATATATTTTTACTCATATTTCATAAGACCCATCACGTCGTGCACGACTGATCTTTAAATGAACATATAACGTTTACATTTATATAATTAAATGTAATGTAAATTAAATGTAACTATTCCATTTATTGCTACGACAAATAAATGTAAAATGAAATGATATTTTAGTAATAAATTATATTAAATTACATGGATTATATATGAGTATTTAATTTATATAAAACAAAAAAAAAACATTATTCACGTCTAGTTGTAAGATATGTTATTGTATTGTTTATTGTAGTTTTTAAAATATTTGTTTATTATTAATAAATGATGTCAAATCTACGCGAACCGTCGATATTATAATTATGTTTAAATTAGTTATTAATTAGGGGGTAGTGGAAGAAAGTTTACGATATAATAAACTACGTATGATAATGTCCAATGATATAATACTGTCACAAATATATTTAACACCACAAGGTCTGTCCCGACAGAAAGACAAAAGTATTTTTATATATGTAATTCTGTTTGTATATGTCATTGAACGGTAAGACAGAGAAACCGACAGACAGACAGATTGTGATGAAATATTTTGTTTGAGCGGATTCAAGATTGGGTTACATTTACAATGAAATCCGATATTTTTAAATAATTATTTATGTTTATTGTACGGTAAAAACTGGACATACATAAGACAGGTAATTTAAAAACATTTTCAACCATTCATAGCTCCGTATTAGGATTCCTCATGTCGTTTTGGCGTGGACAACACTATTAAAGACATCACTATCCTAACCCGCAAACAAATATCGATCTATCCTCGCTGGGAATCGATCCCGGGACTGCGGCTTATAATTGACCTGTATTTGTCTTCGCTGGAAACATAATCCATTACAGTCGCCTCAATAAGGCGGTTTATATGAGGAGGCTCAACTTTCGTTTCTAAACGTAAAAGTTTACGAGCATACAAGGTTTTCTAAACACACCTCGAATTGATAGAACCGTAGCAGAGGCGTTGCTACCATTGAGAATTTGAATCACCAACACGTTACACAAATTCTGTAAATTTTGTGAAAAACGATCCGGTTTTAGCTCGTTTATGCTTTCCACTACATAGGAATTACATAATTTTTGTTTTTAAAAGGGACTTTAATCTGTTAAAAATGTTATATTAGTTTCATTTATATAATTGTTTCGAATACGTTTCAGTAATAACGAAAAGAGGCTTACTAGTATTTAATTGATATAGAGAAATAATTATATATTATATCAAAACTTTTTAGTATATAACAATTGATACATAGATAATAGATATTGCTTAATATTAATCATGCATTATTATGAGATGAAATTTTGTTTGAATTTAAATCATTTTAAGATTAAAAGCCAGTTGTATGATACTGTAAATGAAATGTATATATTATTTGCGAAACTTGATAAATAAATGAATTGACATAATACAAGATTTTTAGTAAATAATCGCATCTTTAAAACGATAGAGACCTATTTGATAAAAACAATTTTTGAAAAACGTTGAATAAAGATTGGCATTTAAATTTTGTAAAGTATGATAGATTTCAAATTTCTTTAAAAAACAATGGAATAATGACAATTTTTTTTGTCAAATTTTTAAACCTTTTTTTATTCGACGTTATTTCCAAAAATTGTTTTTATAAGGTCTCTATAGTTCACAAGTCGCGTTATTATGTAATCGTGTTCAAAATTTTGATAGATATTATATATTTTCATACGATCAGTAAACACTTTTGCTAAGCCCCTAACTATAGATAAATGAACTGTAAAATTACTTGTTCCTCGAAAAGTTTTCATTTATTTTTTACATTTAACGATAGATAATTTTTTTACATTTATTTTCTTGTGACTTTCTCCACAGTATGTTAATGTAATTGTAGAACCACAAATTAAAAGTTTATTTATTCGAAATATAGATTAAATAATCGAATTAAGAATTATTAATCGAACATATTTTTTTTGGTTAAGTTTTTGTATTGCCCCTCGCAGTGAGGGTCTTGTTAATAGTTTAGTTTTAATTTTTTCTATTATTTTTTTCTTTTACTATTTCTTAAGATACGACAAAAAATTTACAAAATTTTTGTTTGTTACGTTTTAAATTAGTTTTTTTTTTGTCCGATTTTGTACATAATTAGGCAAAATATATTATGGTTCTGGAAACTGTACAAATTATACATTCTTAATCGTGAATCAACTTCCTCCCACCCATTCTTGTACACTATTTATATATGTATTTCTGCGAATGAACAATATTTACATTAAAGATTTTGTTGTAGAAGTTGTCATGTTGAGTGATTTAAAACGTGTTACTTGATTTTAAATCTACATATTTCGAATCGGTTTCTTCGAACTTTTATTAACGCTTGTAATATTTAAAAAATATATACATTAAGTAATATGTCCTTCCAATATGTTATATTAGGAACCTTTGTACACGTATCTGAGGGTTATTCATATAATTCTAAATAAAGATGAAGACTTTCATATAATGAGACTCGAAATCTAATTAATGGAATATTGTAAGTTGTAAAAATTTAAATATTACACAAGGGTGACAAATGATGACAAGTCAGAAATAAGGGAATAGACAATAATATCGGTCCCATATTAGTTTCTTTTTTGTAAATATTGTTAATTCGCCATATATATTTCTTCTGTCCAAAAATTAATTGGATGTTTCGTACCAAATTATAGCTATTTTTTATTATTTGGGAATTTTAAAAAGTGTACTAATTAATTATGTATATTATCGACAGATCAGTGACATTATTGTTTATGTTTGTTAATCACGAAAAAATTTAATAAATAGGCTTTAAAAAGCTGACATTGGCTTTTAGACTATATTAATTGGTTGTATAGAAACACGTTTGCGTGGGTTTTTTACTAACTCTCGGTTACTTTAAAGGTAATTTGATTATAATGTCGGGTTTTGTGAGAAATGATGAAGTTATAATGATGAAGTTGAAGTTGAAGATGAAGTTATTTCCGTACCAGACGTGAATAACTTAACAAATCGAAAATGCATATTTTCAGAGCAGCCATTTTTAAGTTTAAGTATCATTTTTAAATTCCAATTTTATTTTATAAATATTTTTTTATCTGTATATATTCATTTGCTTTGAGTTTTCAGATCACTATGAATTAAACAATCCTAATGTCTATTATGCATTAAATATATATGCAAGTCGACTTATCAACTTATTCACGCCTGGTACGGAATATAGGATCTATCAATAACCAGATAAATAATATGTTGTCAATTATATCTTATACATTTTCAGGTATTGGAATACAAAAGCATTTCCAAGTTGTTGAAGATTGACTTTTTTTGACTAAAACAATCAATTAAAATTAATTATCTATGGTATGAAACCATCGAGGGCATTAAAATATTTTTATATTCATCAAAATTAATATAACATATGTGTTTGGTTATGAATTATGAACGAATTTACAATTATTCAGTACACTTTTTTTTGTAATTTTCCACTATTATATTTTTAAGATTAAAATCATTGTTATCGACTCATAGGTTATAATAAACTTTTAATTTATTTAAGGTCGTATTAATACGTTCATTTGTTAGCGTTGATTCGGACTCACTAAAGTAAGATTACTTTTAAGTGAAAATGTTTTTGTGAACGTTATGTTGGCGTGAGCGATTTGAATATGTGTATATCCTTATATATATGATATAATTCTGTCCGTATGTCACTGAATTTCTAAGTGGTTGGATCGATTTTGACGTCTTTTGGTATTTGAAAGGATTCGAAAATGATTTAGATTTATAAATCGATCAGAAATGTTTTATTTATATAACTTTCGAATACGTTAGTATGTATACATTTAAAGTATAAAAATATGTTCATTGAATACTTTTTTCTTTTCAATTATGCAGAAGATTTTAATTATAACTATTATTAGAGGATTACTTCCAGAACGCCTTTACATGTATAATATGTTGATTTTATAAATGTATTAAAGAAATATATCTTGTGTATAATATACGTATGAAGAAATGTAAAAAGTTTTTACATAATGGATTTACTCCACATGATGTCCTAAATACAAAACTACTCCGTTTCAGATGTATTATTGGTATGAGAGTTGTGTAAACAATGTTTTATATGTAACTAAGTTGATCACGGTGTCTGTGTAACGTTCCACAAAATAACATTTACCTGTTAGGAAATATGAGAATAAAATATAAAAAAGTTTAATCAATTCAATGTGTTTTGTTTTTATCCTTTCCATTGTAAGTAGTTATTGCTTTTGAAAGTACTAATAATGTTTCATATCACGTACTTTGTACAATTTAATATGATGGATTGGCTTTGAAGGGTTTTGGACTTTGACTGTCAGCCAAAATGAGTTTAAATTCATGTTGTCTGTCCGGGTGTATGTTGTTTTATCTACGACATAAGGAAACTTAGTGTCGGGATATTGGTGTTCCACCGTACAGCTTAAGAGACTTTTTTCTTCATGTAGATTTGTTTATTTGTCTTAATTTTTTTAATTCATTACATACTGAAGACCACTTTTTGAATGAAAGCCAAAGTTGTCACATCATTGAATGAAGTATATTATTTACTTATTTTCTTTTAAACATCTCGTCCGCCTCGACAGCTGGGAGTCTCAACTAACTCCTATGTGGGTGTTATCCACACAAAACACGGATATATTGTAAAACAGTGAAGGCTTCTTATAAGTTAATGCCTTTTACCACACAAGAACATCACCGCTTACCATCAGGTGGGACTGTAGTCAAGAATTGACATTTAATTAATAAAAAAAAGCTATTGATGAAAAATTCATTCATTTTCTATTAAATATATTTTATCAAATAAGCGCTAAGTATGCGTTTTGCTTATGCACCTGAAGCAAACCAGCACTTGTATAGGATTTCATGAAATTCACTTCGCTAGATATATTTAGCATTAATTCCATTTAACCTTACCCACCAATGTGTGGCTTATGTCTTAGCGTATATATTTTATGCATCTTTCTTCCAGACATAACTAAAGCATAAGCAAACTGAAATAATTCGCATTTTATTGGCAGCAAGGTTTCAACGTCAGCGCAATTTAACAAAAACACTTCATTTTTGAATATATTGTATATATTTCGAGTTAACAATCATTTAACAACCAATTTGATATCGCCAGAGAATTTGTCCACAAATTAAACAATATTTCGTAACTCACACACCTACATACAGCGCAAAACATTAATCGGGACAGTATTTTGTTCAATAGAGATTTTAGTGACAACAATACATCTTTACAATAGCTATTTCTATATAGATATAACAACATCAATAATTTCACAAAGTGCATCGAAAAATAGATTCTACAAATACAGTGCGAATCAATTACGTACATTTATAATTTTATTAAATATATTACTATAAATATAATTTATTTATAATTTGCAAATGTGCACCGTGAAATGAGTTGGCTGTGGTCAGAAACGTATAATTAGGATGTTGTTTACATAAAAAAATCGAAACAACCCAATATACAATTTATTTCTAAAGTAATCACTATTTTATAGTCAAATTGTATGAAGTCACTTGACAAGACAGCAATGGCGTCACTTGTTCGTATATCTTTATAGTCTGTGCTCACAAACGAAAGTTGACAGCTGTCATTCGTATTCATCCAAAGGCACAGCTGACGTAACAGACGTTTTGGAGGGAAATATTATGTTATTTTTTTAAACGTAATTTAAAATAGTTACCATATTTTTTTTACACTCCCAATTATAGTCAACATCCGAATTACATGTAACATAATATAAGTATAACAGAAAGAAACAAATGATATTTATATTCTTTTTGCACAAACGTTTCGGAACAGCCACAGAGTTCCACGGGACACTAATGATACGACTTTTGGCGCGAAGGACGGTTCAGATTTTGATGTAAATTAAAACAGGGTTGCCAGATTTTAAAAAATAAACATATATGTTTAAATGTAAAACATGTAAAAATATTTAATCTGTATAAAGTTACCGGGGCCAATAGTACAACTGTCCCGGTCGGCCCCGTTGATGTAACCGGGGCTGATTGTATTAACCAAGAGCAATACTAAGTGATATTTGAAATACATTTTGACGTACCAAAAAGTCGTATCATACATTTATTTGAGCTAACATACCGATACATTTAATATGAACAAATGCATTTTTGTTCACATTCTATATTAAATTAGTGCGTTAAGGCCGCATAAAGCGTGTTTCAGTTATATTATTCAATTATCGTTATAAAAGCAATATTATGTTTAACAAAATGCAGAATAAAACTGTGTGTCACTTTATATTGGTTTGGCAACTAAGTCATTGCAGATTTCAAATAAGGAAAATTCAGATTTTTGTTATAAAATATAACTTTATTAAATTAGATATTGCCCGTTCTTGTAAATGACCTTTTCCCATTGTTCTGTTAGTGTAACAATTCCCCGTTGGTAAAATGTCTGGTGTTTGCTATTAAACATATAGGTTGTAGAGTGAATCTATCAACAAAAGCAGCAATGACTGAGTTGTGAACCTATTATTTCAAAGATAATCAAATTATTATGTATATCCCAAACAAACATGTTTACGCAGAAGAAAATGGTCGATAACTTAGAATAATATCAAATAATTAATAATATATATTGAAAAATGACTGTAAAATGCATTTAAATCACTCAGATACGTAGAATCAGTAACTATTAATTTAGATACTTGGAATATTAATTATCAATATGTAGTCAGTTTTTGTAAATAACACTTTAATTACGTTATAATGAGAAATGATAGTCTGATAGGAGTCTTAGATTCATATATTTATAGCTTTGAACTTGACAAGATGTTAAATATGAGAATAAACTATAAATGAAAATCTATACCAAAATACTATTATGTCAAATTTTACTCCCAGTCAGAGCATGTCAGATTGGCTCGTCACAATACCATACTTTATTGTTGCTAAAGTTCCCTTTTTTATCACATATCTTTAACAAATGACCCTTGGAGAGATATATCAATTAGATTTGTTGAAATAACTTCGATTCAAACGTAAATATTACCTATCGTACCAATTTATGTATCAAATAAAGTGAGCTGTTTAAAATGAATTATATTTCGTTGTATTTACGTTCCATTCACTTACGGTAAATGAAAATTAGAAATGTATGTCAATTGTCGTTCTAAATGTGAAATGATATATATCGCCTCTTTACTAGAGCAACGTGACATCTCATCAAAAGCTTTTTTTATTATTTGATATTCAAAACCGTGATGTCGAATTGTATTTACTACAAAATATTATTTTATTTTAATTTAATTGTTTTGCGACGGTAAAATTATCAATATTTTAGAATTTATCAACGCTTAAATGTTTGAAATTGCTCTCCTTTAAAGTTGTGGTTTTAAAAATATCACATTATTCATGTAAAGAGGCGATACGTTCCGGCCACATTATTAGATTAAGATTCGTGTTTATAAAATACGACGGTCAAGAGAACAGAACAGAAAATATGTCGCCGCCGTTGAATTAGCACCAATTAATTGGTTTTTCAATGAACTTCCCAAGTTTTCAATTCATTACTTCATTTTCAATTTAGATTTTAAACATCTCCGTAATATCTGTATTTTTGGCGGGTAAAATCCGAGGCTACAAAAGTCATTTTAGAATGATAAGTTTAAAAAAATATATAAATCACATTTTTTTATTTTATAGTTATATCAATTTTTTTTACAACATTCAATAATGTGGATAGAAATAATTCGCTCTTGACCGAAAACGAAGTATTTATAACTCGATTTATATAAATTTACTGTTAATATAGCTGTAGTTTAGGTTAGAAAAAGTTGACATTTTTACCTCGCCTTCATGTCAAATGTCAACCTGTCAAATGTCAACCTATCAAATGTCAATCAAACCAAAGCCGCTCGCCGACCAAAACGAAAATGCATTTAAAATCATAAATCGTGAGTACCCGTTAATATAGCGTTTTGATATGACCAACCCTAGTTAATCTGCAGTTTTAAATAACTAATATATAATGTTAATATCATCACCGTATTCAACCATGCTAGACCATACATAAGCCGTATATACCTAATCTAACCCAAGCGCTACATCTAACCTACGTCTATTTGTGACCTTACTGTAACGACATTAGAGTCCATTTTGCGTTAACAAACATTAACTTAATATTACATATTTAAAACTGAACTTTAATATATAAAAATAAAAAAGTGAATTTAGAATATTAAGACGTTATTAAACCGTTAGATGACAACCAAATGTCACCGACGAATTGGCGACAAATAAAAAAAAACTTGAACTAATTATTATGAAATCATTTATCATTAACGAAACACTATTTATTATACATTATTAACAATAAAACCGATGGACAATAACAGGAATGTATATTGCTATCTGTGTATAAACAAAACGCAACAATATATTATTATAATATTAAAAAATCCCTACTACAATAACTTATTGATAAGCGATAGATATTTATAAATTTTGTCATTAGGTCATAACCCCATGATTGTGGAAAAATTAACATTTAAAATTAATCGTTTATTTATTTATAGTACTTTCAATTGTAAAATTATATCTATCTAAACGATAAATGACACTGTTTCGAAACACTAGCGGATTCGTCGCGTATACATCCGTCTCGCTTTGTCGCGTGAAAAGTGAGCGAGATAAAAAATACTTTATGTATTATAGTTTGTGCAATCAACGCCACCTAGTTTACATTAGCGACAACTAAAGCGCGCGAAGCGAATGTGTCTCACGCGACAATTACAAATTGGTGCATAGTCTACTCAACAACGACATCTGTTTTCAGCCGCCGGTACTAAAACAGCGCTAATCATTTTTTACTCTTGATACTAAACCAGCGGTGTTTATCAGCCGCCGATACTAAAACAGCGCCATCTATTATCAACCGTCGATACTAAAACCGATATTTTCAATAGCCAATACTAAAACAGCGCCATCTGTTATCAACCGCCGGTACTAAAACAGCACTACTTTCAATAGCCGATACTAAAACAGCGCCATCTATTATCGACCGCCGGTACTAAAACAGCATTATTATCGACAATCGATACCAAAACAGCATTATTATCAACAACCGATACTAAAACAGCGCCATCTGTTATCGACCGCCGGTACTAAAACACCAGCGGCGACCGCCGTCGCCCGCCGGTACCGAAACAGCGCCATCTATCGCCGCCGCCTAGTTGAGTGGCGACATGTAGGTGATGTCGTCCCACGGGTGGCGGTATAGGGGCTGCTTCATCCTCTTCTGGTCGAGGTAGTGGCCCACGAGGCCGATGGTCCGGCCGAGCACGAACAGCGCGTTGATCGTGCCCATCTGGATGTAGTTGTTGCCCTCCTCCCTGCGGGGACACGGCAAATTAGTGGTGAGTGGTGAGCAAAGGTAAGGTTTAGATTAACAAAAAAGGTATAGAAAGAAAGACAGTATTGACTCTCGATTAGTATTGACCCCGGTAACTATAACACAATTACCACCGAAAACAAGGGGCCATCCTTGGCCACGGTGGACCACGCTGAGCCAGCACCTATCAGATTGACAATCCACAACCATCCGTTAGCTACAACAAATCGTAACGCAACACACTGGACCACACTGGAGCACGATGGACCACGATGGACCATGCTGAGCCAGCACCAATCGAAAAGTCACCCTATAACTATAATAAATCGTCACACAAAACATTGGACCACACTGGAGCATGCTGGGCCACGATGGACCACGCTGAGCCAACACCTATCGAATAGACACCCGTTAACTATAACATCTTGTAACACAAAACATTGGACCACACTCGGCCACGATGGCCCACGCCGAACCACGGTACTCACTGCGTGAACAGCTGGCAGTGGCGCAGCATGTCGACCATGGCCGCGGCGACGATCCCGTCCACGTTCAGGATCAGGTTGGGCTTCTTGCGCGTGGTGATCGCCTCCACGTCGAGCGCGTACCGCGTCACCGGCCACGCGGGCCAGCGCGCGCGGACGAACGCCTTCAGCTCCCGCACTCGCGAATCCGGATTGTTTATCGATTTCACCCTGAAAATAACAATGACAATTAAATCTTATATCTTATACTATTAATAATCTATACTAATATATAAAGCCGAAGAGTTTGTTTGTTTGATTGTTTGAACGGGCTAATCTCAGGAACTACTGGACCGATTTGAAA
>DWJN01004868.1:0-11988 GCA_018248895.1 Carystus phorcus
TTTGCTATTCCACGTGCCGCCAGAGCGTCGAGTAGGTAATTATTTAAAAATCATAATAAACCCCAATATTTATAAAAAGACTCTTCTCTTTCTATTTAGTTAATTGGCCTCTTACAAATATTATAAATAAAGTCATAGTGGTCTCGGGGCATATTTTAATGATGATATGATATAATTCCCGTACTAGTCGTAAAATATTATCGTAAGTAAAAAGATTGATTTAGTATTTTATAAATGAATAAGTGAGAACAGTAAATGACGATTACTTACTCTCATTAACCTTTAGTTAATTAATAATTAAATAACGTCACGTCCCTGTGTCGTGGGTGTTATGGACAAGACACACTCAGACCGAGAACAGAAATTTAAACACATCATTTAAATTTCCGCTCTGCTGGGAATCGAACATGGAATTACTTAAACGAAAGTTTGCATCATAAACAATAAATAGGTTACTCGACAATTGTTTTACGACAAAATTATGAACGACCCATTGTAGCGGCGGGTGGCGCCCCGCCCCGCGCCCGCCCGCCACCCCGCAAATTGAATTCAAAGTTGTACGAAAACAAAGTAACTTTTGCGACTTGAAACTTTCACTTTTCACTGAAAACTTTTCACCACTTTCACTGGTGTTTTCTTCTTTTTTTTTTACACCGACGTAGAGGAATTACGGGTCGTCGGCGCTGCGATTTATGTTGCGGAAACTTTGTTATTGTTCATAGTTTTGTTTTGCATGTTGTTTATGTAATTAGTAGACAAATGATCAGACGGGCTATATGATGGTATGTGGTCATTAACCATGGACATAAGCTTAACCATAGACGTCACCGATAAGATGGCAGCTAAGTGAAAACTAAAGGTAGGTAGTAGGTATTGACGACTCGTTTTGCGCTATAGTCATGCCGAATTACCATTTGAAGGCTTTGGCGGTCGATTCCCAAAGAGGTAGAAATTCGAACGATGAGTTTAAATTTCTGTTTTCGGTGTGGATGTGTTTGTGTGTTTGTGTGTTGCCCACGGCACACACAATACGGGAAATCCTAGTGTGAGGCTGTGAGTGCATACCATTAATTATTACTTAAGTCAAAAAGTCAAGAGTTAATATGTGTTGGTATATCCGTCACAAATGGACACATATTTCTAAACATTACATTATAGATAACTTATTAAATAAAATCCAACACCTAAAGTAAAAAAAACCCAAACCAAACCCAACCTAATCACATCAAAACATTGTCAACAATTTGAAAAAGCGCTCTAAAATGTCTATACGATTTTATCGTTCCATATCGCACTCCGCCCAAGAACGACACTGGGGTGTCTACTCTGTGCTATCTATACGTCCATTTACCTGGAATTACTAATACCTGGATCCGAAATGTAGGCCATTGAAACTTGCTAGCTGAGCATAAAGACAAGGCGGTGCCGATCCCGGCCGTCTTGTTAGCAATTCGTATAACGCTCGGTCAAGCGCGACTCAAAGCGAGTGCGCGGTTCTAATTCGTGCTCGTATTGCGAACGCTGAGAGGTATTGTGTGGCGCTTAGATTTATTACGTTCAGATGGAGCGGATAACAATAATAAACGTTTATTTAGTCACAGTTGGTATGATAACATTCTTACGGCCGGTTTCTGAAGAAAATAACGAACGAAAATAAGAAATTCACTGTCAAATCTATTGTCAAACGTCAATTGGGTTGCAGAAAGCATGATTATTCAGAAATGATTCGCTAATCAACATTTCAGAAACTCAAATTGACTTCATCGAACTTTCACGATAATATGTGTGTTATATGAACGAAATTTTGACAAGCCTTTCAGAAACTGGCGGTGAGAATCAACTGCTATCAATTTTTCATACACCTAAGTGATAAGGGTTGCCCACTCGTAACATTTATTTTTTCTTTTATTGGACAATTTTTTTTATTTTTTTCTAATGTGGCATTAAAAAATACATACAACCCTAAATTTTCTTTCTTCTCTCGAATTTGCCGTGTCAGCTAGTAAACAATATACCACCACACTCTTAAACGGCTGGAACGATTGCCACGTTTTTTTAAATAAATTCGAGATTGGTGTAAAATAAAATTTTTATTCAGTAGAAAATGTTTTTTCCGCATAGCTCGTTACTTTCGCCACTAATATATTTTTTTTTTTAGTTTTTAAAACATAAATCTATTCTTATTCTTATTCTCTTAAGATGAGTCAAGTGACTGCACCTTTACGGTGAGTATCGTGATTCGTACACAGTTTCAATACTATTCTCACATTATTAACCTGCTAATGATATGTTTGAAATTTATGCTTGGCTTCTTAAAAGCTGCTTAATGTTCTTACAAAATAGCGTAACAATGTAAAGCCATAGTCGATACGCTCAAATACAAATTCAAAATCACTTAATTATGTAAGTATTATTTTACCACACTTATGCACGTCATTTTTTATTCTACCACCGTTTGGGAAAGGTGCCTTTACAACGAGGAGAAGAAACGGCGAAAGAAAGTCCCCAGCACATCTTTTGAACTAATTAATAAACTAATACACAAATACTAGCATTTGCGGAGCTGGATACGGCATTACTGCGTTGGTTAATAAACGCACTAATTTAATTAATTAATATTCCAATTTATTAAACTACTCGTAGACTCGTTTAGTAACATATTTTATTAATACTGCGCTCCAAATATATTAACATTACCATCAGTAATTACAAAAGCATCAACAACGCGTTTCCAACGGTAACAACAGACCCACTTATTACCCAACTTAATACTAGATACAATGTAATTCCAATATTTTCCCCGTAGCTGGCGCCTTAATAATGGCCTTTGTGTATTTGAAAGGAAAAACGTACGACACGTAGACAGACATAAAAATATTAGACAATTGTTTCCTCGATCAGATCTCTAGGGAAAATACACGCCCTTCGCGATAATACTTAAGTAGGATAAAGTCATTCGTAATTCAATTACCGTGAAAATGCTACGGTTTTCCAAATCCTCCAAACTCACATTTTGAATGTATTGAAAAAATAAAAACGTTATTTGAATCGATAGTTTCCAATATAAGAATGCTAAAAAACATTCGAAATTCGAATTTTATAGTTCTCATTCTTATTATTATCAAAACTAGTAAACTTATAAACGTCTCGAAGAATTATGTACATACTGTTTTCACGTGTAACCCCACTCTTCTTGAAAGACATTTACCCAATTATTCTTTCGCGATACGGCCCCACTGTTTACTTAAATGAATTATGTAAGGTCATCAATGACGTATCTCTTTATTTGTACAACTGGATAATATGTAGCCAACTTTTTGTTCAACTGAGGATATACTTTTTAAGAATTTAGTACGAAAATTTAAAAAAATACACCACTGAAAATTCTCTCCACTCTAAACAGGCTCTAGACAGATTAACAGTAAAAGAATATTTTAAAAACAATCTTTTATAATATTGAACGTTTTCATTTCATATCCATAGCATGAAAGGGCGTAAAAACTAAAAATAATTAATTCGCCATTTTAGGCCATCCGCCATATTGGATTTATTGACATTACGTAGTCCATGCATTGTAAATAGATTTAAGCGTCTAAACCAAATTCCACCTCAACTGGCTAAGGATAACTACTTCAAAATTCAGATTCAAATTTCCATCCAAACTTACCAAGAAAGTTAAATGAAACTATGTAAAAAGGATTACCAGTTCGTCACAATATATCGTTATATGGTTATAAGTTCACCTGCTACACCTACAAAAGCGGACACCGCAGTCGCAGATCATACTTAACAATTTAAATTCTAAAAGATATCGCTATATTTACTTGTCCCAAAACATCTTAATGGTGTTTAATTATAAGAGATATACAGTATCGCGCCATTTTTGTATCTATAATAAATTCAGTATCTTTGTAATAGGTACCGTGACTTACGTAAAAATAGCCATTATCTCAGGACACGTGGTTAAAACTTTTTCCTCCGACTTACTTTACCATGCTAATTAATAACTTAAACGTAACGCTAGACATCCTGTAGCCTTCTATGAATATGAGTGAGAATTTATCAGGATTATCCCGTTTTAATAATGGTGAAATTATTAATAATATCGTAAGAACGACGTTTGCGACGGCGCCGCGACGCACCTGTATAAACTGACCGCGAACAATGGACATTAGAACAGACAGAATACCTTACGGTTTACTTTACCCAGTCTCTCGAGGTTAATGTAACAGTGACACATATATTTAATGTATCTGGTGGCACATAATTTATTTAAGCGATGAAGGTAGGTATATATTTCCGAATTTTGTAGTTGACAATTTTTACACCAGTTTTTCGATTTTAATATCGATTTTTTCGCCGTCTCTTCAGATGTTAATGCGTTTCTGCGACGATGGTATATTAAAAAAATTACTTTCCATTATCATAATAATAATAACAATATATTTTGTGTTTTATAAAAATGTAAAATGTTACTGTTACTGAGTTTGTTGTTCGTACTAGTTTTTGACTTTCGTTAAGTCATCTGTAACTTCCTAAGATGAAATAAATAATTTGACTTTGACATCCATCCATCAACCTTTGGACGTCCACTGCTGGGCATAGGCCTCCCCTAACTTTTGCCACTCTGACCAGTCCTGAGCCTTTTGAATCCAGCAGATGCCCGCCGTCTTCTTCAGGTAATCAGTCCATCTGGTTTGCGTCCAATACTCCATTTTCCGAGACGTGGTCGCCATTCGAGGACCTTTCTTCCCCAACGGTTATCGGTCCTCCGAGCTATACGAGCGATTGCCACACCAGCTGGATAATACGCTAAGCTATGTCGGTTAGCCTTGTTCTTCTACGGATTTCATAATATCTGATTTGATCACGTAGAGAAATACCGAGCAACTTTGAGCTTGTTCATTAGGCCAATAGTGAAGCACACAAATAAAAATATAGGTTAGGTAAAGTGAATTTATAGACAAAAGCGGCATAACTTAGTTGCCAACCTATTACTATTACGTGTATGTTTATATATAAATGCCAGTAAGATAGGTAATAGCATCGTTAACACAGCAATATATATGAAACAAACAATCGCCAGCCGTGTTTGCGTACACTGCAAGGCGGTGCAGGCTGAAAGACTTCTAATTTGAGCAAATACCAGGCAAGCAGCAAGCGGCCTCACCATGCCAATACATTTCATCCGTCTAACGAATCACGTTCACAAAACAAAACACTAGTACGGCGCGAGACTTTTAAATAGTTAAACGTTTTAACGTAACAGCTCAAGTTTATTTGCTTGTCGGTCGAGCGTTGTGAAGTTCTTTCACGTTAGATTGTTGTAACTATCTATATACTTCTACCTTTAATAATAAGCCGTTATCAAAAAAAAACCCAAGGCAATCAATTACTTTTATCTATAGGTACGTTCTTCTTGCGCGTTTGTGGAAAATGATGAGAGTTTTTACGATGCGCACGCACACCGTCACGAAAAACCGACACCATGAAATACTTTGAGTATGTTTCTAGAATTTGAGGTTAGTTGACCGTATGTGTAAATATTATAAACTAAAATGAATTAATACATTGTTATTCATATACAAAATCATACGTACATAATAGTACGCACGTAAGAAATTGTGCTTCTTTGACGTACCAAGAAAAAAAAAAAATGTTTCTAAAAATTTTATCCATCGCTATATCCTATGTTTGTAGAGAAAATGATACTCATAATAGGATATAATAATTATTTGTATACATTATTCATTTATTTGTACACTTGTTATTCATTAAATAATAATGTATTAGTTTATTTATTATTTATTTATTTAGTTTATTACTTAATTTGTTTTAGTTTATGATGTAAATAAATAATACCGTCAACTTACCTCAAATTCTACAAACATACCCAAAGTAATATTCATGGTGTCGGTTTTTCGTGACGGTGTGCGCGCATCGTAAAAATTTACCCTTCTTTTTTACCTAATACGCCAAACGAAGTTTAACTTCAAAAATAAATCTAAGTACCTACTGGTACTGTAATGAGCGTTGTGTGCAATAAGGGTTATACTTGGATTTGAAATACTCGTACCTCATTATGCTACTTTTCGAAGGATAATTACAAAGTTTTCGAAGAACGAAAGTGCGATATGCTAAGGGACAATATTTGCCGACACTGGTTCCAAAGAAGCAGTGTACTGAACAAACAGCTCAGTGCTATGTTAAACAAATTTGAAGTAAACGGCGATCCGTAAAAAGACGTTGTGTTTAAAATTTGCACCGGCCGCAGCGAGTTGAACAAACTGCACAAATGAATTTTATGTATGTAGGGCAAATGCACCGATGCCGGAATGTCTTGATTAATTTAATTTGATGGCAATATGAATTTTTCAGACTTATGTAAATTTAATGTAACTAGCTGATAAACAGTTATGCCATGTGATATGTGGCCAACGTGGCCCATGGATATCGCCAATACAAAGTTGCTAATACGTTGTTATTTGACAGGAATTTCCTTTACAATGATGTTTCAATGAAAAACTGGCGAATAGCGCATATTGGGCTTTAGTTTCATGGCACATATTATGTCAAATTTAATAGCTGTTCAAGGATGCCAAAGATATGAAGCTTTTCTATGAGAGGAGACCACAGCTAAGCATAGGACAGTATTTTGAATTGTGTTAAGATGAATAAAGATTTTTATTGATATTTTTTCATCATTCACAAAATCTTCGTAAAATACAATATCGTTGTACTTCGTAATACAATGTATTTTTATTAATGTTATATACATTTTTTAATTTAATCTTAGTTATATTTTTATTAACTTTACAATAATGTTATTTATAAAGTTGATTCAAAGTACATCATCGAGTAATTTCTATATTTTATATGTGAATTTATACGTAAAAGTTCTCGTGAAACTAATTGACTAATGATGGTCAACGATTGTGCATTTACCCTGCGTTCAACGGAAACCGTCCGTAAAAGGAATATTGCTCGCATGCCTTTATTATCGCCTTGCCTCTTGATCGTGCTGCCATTTTTATTTCGAAACTGGTCAGCTTTAGGTTCCTTACAAGCGACGAATACACCTTATTCAAAAGTCAAAGGAATATTATATGTGCATGTGATTCCTCAAAAATATATGACACTAACTTTACTACAAAATATATTAACAAATAACAGCAAAATACTTATTAACTACTAGAGACTCGCCCTGTGGCTGAAATTGGACTCTACTGCGTTTTGATAATGGTCTATTTTTCTTTTACACTAGAAAATATTTTATAAGGTTAATAATTTTAATTGTAATGCTCGTTTATATTAATTCTTCTGTCCGTGTGTATGTCGCTAAATTCAAATATGTCATTTTTTGTCAATGTTTAAGTCGAGAATGGTTTAAAATTTTAGATACATAAATCGATTCGATAGACAATATTTTTTTTATGTTGCAAGATAACATCTGCCGAAAAGAAAACATTCCCATTAGATTCTAGGGATTTGTATTATAAGAATGGAAGTAGGCAAAAAAATAAATTAATACCTACTAAATACTTTTAAGAGATTACGTATATAAAGTACACACAACAATACAACATTCACACAAACATTATATTTATTTTTATTAAATCATAAAGCGTGAAAAATTGGCATTTGTTATAAAAAAATACGCTGCATTAAGTCGTCGAAAATTTTAATTCGAATTTACATTAACAAAGTTGCCGAAAGGCTTTCGCGTCGAACCTGTTATAAATTATAACGCGTTGTGTGGCAACACTATCAGTTATGTTGCCAAATTCTCGCGGTCATTCATCGTCCGGGAAAAAAATGTATAAAATATTATTGTGGCAACTTTTTTCTACTTATTGCAATTTCGTTATCATAATCGATATCGTATAATTAACGCTTAATTATATGGACAATTATTTAAACAAGTTATTCATTGTCCAATATCAATGTTAACTGGAAAAAATACCTTTCTTTTAATACTATATGATCGCTTGGTTGTATTTTACATAAAAAATAAAAAAATATTGAATACGTAGAATATAGTATAGTACTTGCTTATTGTAATACTCTATTAATCTTAAGAATACTAAGGACTTAAATAACCCACTGGCATCAGGTTGTAGTTTAAGCAAGACTCCAGTCAAGCCATCAGAGCTGAGCAGTACTTCTTCATAGCACCAGTTTTCTTAATAGATGGTGTCACTCTTGTCACACAAATCTCTATTAGCGCCTCTATCATTTCTGATATAATCGGGTCTTCATGATATTTCAGTTATTTGCTTTAACTGTTATTGTCAAATAACGATTATTCTCATAGTTTTAGTGTGCGTAAATTTATTTATATTTTTAGCAATTTCTATTTTCATTCGGTACTATCAATGCTTAAGACTGACAATTTCTTTTGTCATTTCAAAGCGTTTATACATTTTTAAGTACTATGAACAATTTTTTGTAGCATAATAAATATAAGAAGTGCGTGATATTAAATTATGAACGAGCCGACGACGGGTTCAAAAATCCAATAATGTCGTGGTTGCTTGAATTATTAAAGAAAACCAATTTTAGGCGCCTAATGAGTATCGTAATGTTTTCGATGGCGGAAGGGAAATATTTATATAAATCAACGATTTTCAAGTTATTCAATTCCAAAACGCTAATGGAACTAATTACACAGATGATTTTTTTATACATTATAAGTAAATGCTTGACCACTATCCTGCTTGATGGTAAATAAATTAATCATTTAATAATTACTACGTAATAATATAACAAATGCTTTAAAATGTGTCAAAGAACTAAAATAACATAGCATATAGATATTTCTATTAATTTCCACATAAGAATAATAATTTAGAAGTCTTCTTAGTCAAATAACCTAAAGAGATATTTTTCTTCGGAAGCATTAGATAATATAAAATACTAGGCGAGCCAGCAAATGTTGTTTTGTCATATAAATTATAAAAAAATGTTTGTTGTGTTGTGCCTCACTCGACATAGATAGGTATAGAGCGAAATGGAGTCCGCGAGGACTTTTTTGTAGATTAACCCTATTTTTTTTCCAAAATAAAATATGTGGATAATGTAGCTTTCGAATAGTGAAAGAATTTTTAAAATAAATCCAGTAGTTTTTGAGCCTATTCATTACAAACAAAGCTGTCCTCTTTATAATATTATTATTATGAAAAATATAACTATTTTCCCTCACAGACTATTCCAATCATGTGTGCATCCCACGTGCGACTCGGAGGAAATCCGCACATCACACAACGATGAATTATAATACCATTGTTGTTAAATCTCGCAAGCTTTTAGAGTTGATGACCTACTGTAGTATGAATATACCTTTATGTCCCGGTATGACCTTATCTTTATTTACAGACATGGTATTTAAGATACGATGTATGTGGTTCCGTATAAATGAAGCATCCATAAAAGCATTTTTGGTATTGGTTTGGCAGCTTGTTTCGGTTTTTCTTTTAAAGTGAAGGCTTTTTAGAACCGTATTTGAAACTCGATGAAACGAAAATGCGACTGAGACCTACTTATATATATATTGGAGATTGTGTTATGTTATATAGCGTCTATCTTCCTCGGTAGCTGGACTATCCAACTTAAAATGAATTGACAATTCGAACCAGTAGTTCCTGAAATTAGTGCGTCAACGAAACAAACTCTTTGCTTTATAATATTAACTTTGCAAAAGTTGGAACTTTATTATAAACTGGGTACAGTAACTGTCTACCGCCAGAGGGCAACGTCTACCTAAATTATAATACAAAACATTCTAAATTCAAATCGCGTCGTTGCAAAAATTTGTTGGCGTCCGGAAACTGCCATTTTTTTTCAACCGTCAACACTACAAGCCGTCGGAGCATTCTGCTTGCGTTTTGATTCATGAATTAAAAATATCACTCGCGCGCATGATTCAGCAATGCAATTCAATCGAAAAGACTTTTAGCCAAAAGTTTTGACTACGTGCTTCCATTGCGCACTTAGTTAGAACGATTAGGACTATTTATTATACAAAACCAGCAAAGGACGTCATCAAAAATATGTAAATAGCGTCGTCTTAATGTCAAGTGATTGCCAAAATTGTTCCAGTCATTTTTGTTGTGTGATTCAAGCGCAGCACTTTGGATTTATGACAGCAATTTGGGAAGCAGATGTGAATTACTTCGTTAATATGTTTATACTAGCTTTTATTGCGTCCGGTGGTGCACCGCGGGTGATGAGTTGATATGATGGTTTATGAGGTGATAGAACTGGTACACGGATAAAAGGAGTCATCACTATTACTGTTTGAATCCTGCAAATTCAAATTCAAAATCATTTATTCATATAGGTATTTCAATAGACTTATGCACGTCATTTTTTGATTCTACCACCGTGTCGGAAAGGTGCTTTTACATCGAGAAGAAACGGCGAAAGAAACTCCACAACACATCTTTTAAACAACTTAATAAAATACACATATACCTGTATTAACACTAGCCTTTGCGGAGCTCGATGCGGCATTATTGATTCCAATTTCATTATTGATTGATTGATTTATATCACTAATGTATTCGTCTATGTTGTAGTAACCTTAAAGGCATGCATGATTCTGTAATAGCAAAATAATTTCATAATATATTATAGACACACAGATAAGGACACATCCAAACTGAGAACAGAAATATAAAATAATTCAAATTGCTTCACATGGAATCGAACCCAGGACCTTTCGAACATCATCGCCACACATGTCATGGGTTCAGAAGCGCACAATATTTGTTAATAAAATATGTGTTTTATTAACATCATGCCGTGTTCATATAAATACAGTATCAACGGAGATACCGAAGCGTGGGCAAATACGTGGGAATCGAATAAATACTTCCTTCGAAGGATTGTGTCATCGTATAAATGCCCAATGCGTAAACCTTCACATCTTTATATACAACTATCTGACCCCAGCAAGCATTGGTTTGCCATATAAATTACTAGATGTACCAGCAAACTTTGTTTTGCCATATAAATTATTATTTGAGAACTATTTTTATAACCATAAAAATTGTTATAGTGGGTTAACCTTAAAAGCTAGACATATGCGTTCGCCGACTTTTATTTAGAACTTTTAGAGGGGAACAATATGATTATATACATGATTTTTGAGTAACTTTTACCGTTTATTCAGCGCACGCAACAAAAGCTCAAACTCATGTCGATTTCGCAATATTCTTTATTGCTGCTCTTCTCCTATTCTTCTTAGCGTGATGATCCTATAGCCTTCCTCCATAAATGAGCTATCATACACTGAAAGATTTTTTTTTAAATCGGTCCAGTAGTAGAAATAAATTCGCATTTTTAAAACGCTTTTATTGGCTTCGGTTGAATCTATGTACGAGTACGTAACGGAATCTTTGAACGTGATTTTGACCAACTTTGAAATATCGGATTAATTAGAATTTTTGCATACTTATCAAGGACCGATGACAATGTAATACTATGAAAGAATCGTCCCTATATTCTTGCTAGGGCCTTCAGTGATTTGTTTTTTTCTGGCTTCTGCTGCCTTCCTCGGATAAAGTATATGGTTAACTTAAATTATACGTGATTTATAATATTTAACGCTTTTAAAAAATCTAACGAAAAAATAAATAATAGCCTTAAAAAAATCTAAAAATATTTGGCAATACAAAAAAGCGTGTGGTGCTTCTTCAGTACTTGACAGCTTACACTCCACTACACACACATACAAATTAGTATCTTATATCTTATACTATCTTATATCTTATACTATCTTATATCTTATACTATCTTATATCTTATACTATCTTATATCTTATATCTTATACTTCTTACACTAATATATAAAGCTGAAGAGTTTGTTTGTTTGATTGTTTGAACGGGCTAATCTCAGGAACTACTGTATCGATTTGAAAAATTCTTTTAGTGTTACATAGTCCATTTATGGAGGAAGGCTATAGGCTATGGAACATCACGCTAAGA
>DWJN01004869.1:0-11986 GCA_018248895.1 Carystus phorcus
AGGTTGACTTCAACCCATTAGTGGCCCATTATAGAGTACGGGCCACTCTTGTGTCGAAAGCTTTTTTACCGTTCGAAGGTCTCCGACATAGTTTAGTAATTCCTATGTACAATAACATTCAGGACTGACGTCTTATCGTCTCTTATACTTATAGGTAAATACGATATACCTAACATTAATAATCTTAAAAACATAGCTTTTTAGTCATATGAATTTAAAACTCACTTGTGAAAAACTGTCGCTGGAATGTGAACCTGAATTGGATTCGTCGTATTGTAATTCATTGTTGTCAGAGAAGCATTCGCTTGACAACTTAGATTTGGCTAATTCACGTTGCTCGCGTTCTCTTCTTTCATTTCGCTACAAAATTATTTGCTTAAGAAAATTTCACTGTAAAGACGATCAAGGGCAATTTCGCAATTAATTTAATTTACCTCAGAGCTGAATCCTTCAACCAGAATAGCTACAAGTAAATTAAACAGAACATAATTGCCAAAAGTCATGAGTGCCACGAAATATAATGCGGCCCAATGACTCGTCTTTTCCATACCGTTAAACAATACAACATTCCAATCTTCTTGCGTCAATACCTGGAAAATATTATGAATTTAATTGATAATCGTGCCCGCTTATTTAAGCATTCTACCACAACATGTATTTTGGATTTAAATGTTTAATAAATCAAAATAAGCAAGGTGTGCTGTTTTGGTGTATTAGTCGTGCTTTTCAGTGTCAGATTTGGTAAGTATTTAATGTGACAAATAAAATTAATCAAAATGAAATTTGTTAGTGAAGAAACGTGTTAATGTTAACATGTATATGTCCTGTAAATAGCTGTATTAGTGTACACATAAACACATTGTAATGAAAGGGAACACAGACGGCGATTTGGAGTACACAAGCCAAAAGGGTTCAGCATTTTCTAATACTACTAAGCAAGATGCACTAACTACGGAGCGCTCCATAATATGCAATACATACTATCAAACAAAATAACTAACATGGTGCGACGAGTTTCTCGCTTTGGTTATGTTTCAATGAAGAGCTCTAGGTTATTCACATATATTTTTTATAGTTCATATACAAAACTTATTTGTAAATAAGTTTGATGTAAGTGCGTTACGAGAAACGCGCGATGTCTACTTCTAAAAGCAAATTCATAAAGGATCGCAAATAAACCGACAGTATAAAACCGACAGTCGAATAACTTTAGTCTCTCAAGGCTTACCTGGAACACGGTGACAGTAGCCCAGAGGATGTTATTAAAATGTTTCCTGTCGCACTCACACTTGGGATGATGTGAAATGATCTCCGGGCAGGTACAGTCCCGCTCGACGCCGTTGTCTTCGACGTACTTGCAAAACTTACCACCGAATAGATACATGCCCAGAATACTGCGTCGTGAGTCCGATGAAAAAATGAAAGAAAAACAAAATGCTATGCGCAAACGCCGCGACCGAGTCGTCCTGACGATATTTTGTTACGTACGCGACAGTAACACTGCACTTTGACATGACACTGTTATTAAAAACAAAAAAAACTAATTTTACGAATTACTTTTAATCCCTCTACTGTCTTCGATTGTTATCAATAGTCTTAAAAAATATGATTAATTGGCATTAAAATATAATTATAAACTAACTGCTTCGTAAAGTTCATTTTGGATCGTTTGAAGATAAAAGAAATTATAACACAACTAACGTATTACAATTGTATTGATCATAAAATTAGTTTTCTTCAAGTTTATGTTACATTTTATACATTTTAAAAGCGAAATTAGTGAAGCAGTGTTATCGCCGTAAATACGTTCCACCGATAGTTAATTAACATATCTAAATTAAGTACTGAATTTATTAAATGTTATTTAGTGCATGTTTCCCAACAAATTATTGTCATAATTAACATTCTTCGTTATATACTGCCTCATTATCTCAGAACAATAATATGCAATGAAATAAACGAGAATAGAAAAAAGGCGAAAGAGATGTGCATAAAAGATAGTTAAAGGTTTCATTCAGACCGACTCATAACTTAGTCGTTTAAATTTCATTCATAATGCATCAATTGACAAATTTAAGATCCATTTTTAAAATTATTTACTGCATAAAAGACGTATTAGGAGAAAAATAATGTGAAAGGGTAAAAATTTTAAACAAACAAATCGAAAATTGCAATGTGTTAAAAAAGAACAGAATTTGAAATAAGATCGTTAACGAAGAAAACAAATATATTGAATAGCAGGTCATTTCGAAACCAGTGAAAATTTTGCTTAACAAAACTGACATAATTATGTAAAAGCGAAACTTCACTAATTTCGTAAAAATAATATTTTAGAGAGACCTAAATAATAGAAGCAGCATGCAAAGTGACAGAGATACTGTTTATACTGAGTATAGCTGTAGTGGGAGTTATAAAATCGTCGTAGGGTTATTCGCGACTCGACTCAACCGACCTCAATCTAACCTTCTACTCAACCAAGCTCTCTGACTAAATGTGCTTTCGACTTTTAATGGGTATTACTGTACGTCACAACATAACAAAGTGAGCATGAGTCTAGGTGAAGTTGGAGCGTTTTATTACGAATGGTTCTATATTTGTTTACTACGCGGGAACTAGGGTAGCGGTTACGCGACTGAACGCCTGTTTGACAATGCACAATGCTGCAAGCCTATTCAATAGAACAAGTAAGTCATTTTTAAATGGAGATGAACAATTCGACAAACATAAATTGAATCTTGCAACAAAGTGAACGGTCGTCGATTGTGTACTCGCGTGGTTAGTCGATTAGCCGTCACAAAGACAATCTTTCAGAAATTATCATTCTGCCGTGAGTAGTGACTGCAGACGGACCCGTAGGTTAGCGTTTAGTAAAATGTTGCAAGTTCAGTCTGTTTTGGATTGTCTGTTAGATACTTTATTGAAAATGTTGAATACCTGAAACACCGTGACAAAGGCCCACAAGAGGGTATCAAAGTTTTTTCTGTCGCAATCTTGGTCGCCCTCTTCGTCTTTCTCGCAGAATTTGCACCCGAAGAGGTTCATACCGAGGATGCTGAACGTTACCACGCAATATACGATTAGATAACAATACGATAGCTACTGTCCTTTCGATATATAAAGGAAAATATGATATATAGAATACATTTTTATAAAAATAGGTATAGGTTTATACTAAGTGACGACTGATAAGGTGCAGGTATAACGAAACAGAGGTGAAAAAGCATAAAAGCGTGAAATATACTATGATTAATAAGATTTATTAGAAGAAGAAAAGTTTGTAGAGAGTGTGGATAGTGGTAGTGTATAGTTGGCTAATGTTGAAGACAGAAGTGATTAACATATAAGGATTGAAAACGAAAGAGGGGAAATCACTCACAGTTAGGTTAGTGCACGGATTAAAGGATGCGGGTGTGACAGTTAAGTAGAACTATTCATATATACGAAGATTTCGTCGTTCGCTACGGAAAAATTAAAGTTAAGCAATCAGTAAATGATTGCTTCGGAACATAGACTACATTACACTTCAATACCACTACAAAAGATGAATTTAAGTGTAGAGGAATAAAGTCAAACAAAACATGATGAAGACTTTACTTTAGGTGTTTAAGCAGAAATCTAATTGTACAAGTTGAAATAGATTTGTTTGGAAGAAAACAAGAAAAATCAGTAGTGGTATAACAGTTAGTCACTGAAGTTGTTTTAACAAAACGCTGTCCTTATTGTTGCCAATTTTAAGTAAAAAATAATGTCGACAAGATAATTAGAAGAAAAAAAAACTTTGTAAAGGAAATTAGAGAAAAATAATTAATTTCGTAGCAGTTTCAGATGAACTTATTAACCGTATTTAATATTTTTATTTTTCGTTAAGTCATTTGTTTATTGACATGCAATTTATTTTTACATTTTAATTTACATTTACTCCTCGGTGGTGTCAGTCATGTATCAAAATCAAAACAAAAACAAAGTTTTCGTTAACAACAAACTCCCATTATCATTGTGTTGGTATTCCCATAAGCCTAGGTGATATTCTTTTAATTAACATTAATGATTGCAAGTAATTACCTGAATATAAAAATAAAAAGTACTAGGAGTGAAAAGAATACTGCAACATTATCCATTGTACGTAACATAACGAAGAGTTGTCGTCTTAAGTTGGGCATGAATCGGACCAGCTTTAGTATGCGTAGGAGCCGAAATGTGCGTAATACTGAGAGACCTGAGCTTCCTGCTAAGTCCTTATCGCTTCTTAGACTTTGTGATAACTCGAAAGCGCTGTGTAAATATAAAAAAATATTACAATTCAGTCAGTCAGATAAGAAATAATTTTTGACATAGAATAACTTACCTTAAAATTACGATAACTCCATCGAATACATTGAATCCATTGGAAATATACTTAAATGGACCTTCAGCCACGATTTTTAGGACCATTTCTATTGCAAATATTGCTGAGAATACAACATTACTGATTTCCACAATAACTGTCAATTCTTCAGGCTGATTGTGATATTCAATACCCATTGAAAGGGTGTTAATGAGAATGGCTAATAATATACCTAAAATAATAAAAGGATTACATCCATGACCACACAAATGATCAGATTAATTTGCTACATTACGTAATATACCATACCTTGTTGAAAATATTTGTGGTCGGCAATAAGTTTAATACGTTTTCTAAGCATTGATAGTAGTTTGGATATTCTTTGCCAAAATAATGAACATACGTTTGAGAATTTGCTTTTTCTGTTTTCTTTAGCAGCTGCTTCAGCCATTATTAAATCGACACAGCATGAAAAATCTTCTATTTCTACAATCTGTAATATTTTTCAACGTTTATAACATGTGCCATTATAATATTATTTAATAAATTTTCAGACAATAACATTATTAGATTTTTGATCACACTTTATTAGTTTCAAATAAATTAAATAAAAAAAATTCTTCAGGGATCCGCACAATTTTGAAAATATGTAAAATATAGGATGAGTAACAAAATTTGGTATTGGCAAACTATCGTCGCTGTAAATATGATGCCGTCAAGTTACTACCTGCACATGACTTTTTTTTGTGAGTACAAATTAATGATTTCTAGATTTTTCTGTTTCCTTGTGCATTTTCTTCAACATTTGTAAGATAGTACTACTTCCGACATTTCGTTCGTCATATAGATTTCGGTTCCCTTTCGAGTGTCAAAATATACGACATAAATGGCCGAGTCTTTTTATCGTGTTGACTTAAAATCTTAATTTCTTTACTGCTCCAAGGGATTATAGGTCGGAGTATTGTTTATTAATTTCAACTTCCACGCGTTTTTGAGAAACTGAGTTTGATAACGAAGTATAGGGATTCCGTTTTTTCCTTTTGAGAAAAAAGGATGTAAATAACGACGATGAAATAATTGTTACCTTGTTAACACTATTGTAAATTATATTACATACCTTGGTGTCGGACTTTTCTTCTCCTGCTCTTTTACTGATTCCTTTAGTGAGTTCTTCAAAGAATGAGTCCAATGCAACTTGTCCGGTTGGCAAAGCCGCTGAAAGTGCACCGGAGAGTGCGAGAAGTTCTTGACAAGACATTGTTCCTCCCGCCGCTGCACGATCTTCAGCCATATCGCCTGCCGGCAGGTCGAACTCTATGCCCCAAAATTAGTCACTACAGTTTGACTTTCTATTTTCAAGTGTACGTTTACTAAGCACCTCAAAAGCATCGACATTTCCGATATTTAACTCTAAAGAACAATAGTTTCAATTGTCTAGACACAAATTCTATTAAGATACTTTCGAGGTTATAACATCAATATTATAAATGACTTGTAATACTGATATCCTATAATATAATTCGGAAAAAGCCTTTGGTTGAGGTTGGTTCTATCCTATGCTGTACAGGTAGAAGGCGAAAAATTCTAGACAGTTTGAGTGAAGTCTACACTTAGGGAAGTGCCTATAGTGGATAGTACAAGAATTAGAAGTTTGAAGAAGATCAGATTGGGCATGCCCGTCTAATAGCGCGTCTAGATCTACTCTTTCTAGACTCACCACTTTGGCTCTTTAGCCAGTCACGTTGACACAATGAATCTATAAATATTTAGGCATATGTTAAGACAGTCCAATTGCAATGCATTAGTTGAGGATTGCAACACAATTAGTTGAGGATTCGCAAGAATTCAACGGAGTCAAGCAAGATTTAGATGATTCAGAGCGTGTTCAAAGTAAGGTCCGAGGGTGCGAATGTATTAAACATGAAAAAGGACAAACATGTTAAAGAATTAGTATTTCAACGAGTTGTTCTTTACTCTGACTTTTTTCATTGATTCAATGTAGGTCTATTGTCTAATTACCTGTTTGCGTCATCTTTTCCGATGAGCATACATTATGGGGATGTGCCACATGTGGTGAATTCGGTGCATGTAGAAGCACCGTGTCGCTGAACATCACTGACGAACGGCGTCGAGCCAGCGAGGGTGGTGACAGCAATGATAGATTTGATGCGTTCTGTATTACAATTGAATTTGTATAAATTATGTATTTTAATTTTACGGAAAATTTCCTTGGTAGAAAAAACTACAATTACAATTCCGATTTTATCTATTATAAACTTAGCTTAACCTAAAAGAAATTCATGTAGCAGGGTCCTTGCTCGATTAAAACTTGACTTTTAAATTATGTTTATGTCATATATATACATACATATATGTATATACTACTGGTGCTTTATTATTGTTTGCTTTATTTATTAAATTGTGTGAGAGAAAGGTAAAATAAATATACTTTAACGATGAATACTTATGTAAGCGAATTGAATAATATATCTGTAGTAGTTGCCTTTTCATCAGAGAACAAAAGCCAAATTAATAAAATCATTTTCAAAATTAATTACAAACGGCTTTATCTCAAAACCCTAAATTTTAATCACTGATTTCAATTTATGTTGTATTTTATATTTCGTTAAGTTTTACGAATATGTTTACATGAAAAATCAACAATAGCTCTGAAAAGCTATTGTGTATCGCTGAATTATTTTGGTTCATTCTTTTTTCATTCTGGTATTCTTTATGTGAAATAACTGAAAAGAACTAAAAATTATTTATACAAACATTCGTTTCAGTAATAAGTTAATATAGTACAAAAACTTTCTTGAAATTATGTCTCTTATCAGTACCTATTGTCGCGAAAAGAATATGATCTGACCGCTTGTGTCTCGTTTCATTCAAATTAGGCCTTATTTTCCCACTCACCTCGAGGTCGGCGGCCGAGAGGGAAGGGACGCGCAACAGGCTAGGTCGACCGAGGGGTTCATCACTCCCCTCGTCCCCCTTGCCGTTACCCTGCAACAATATAAGTTGACACGGGCGTGGGTGAAGTGACTAATGTTGGAAACACTGTTTTTTTGCTTATCATGTTCAATAAGAGAATAAAATGGAAGCGGTCATAGAATGTAGTTTTTGTTTTGGTAAAAACTAGTAACTTTGTGAATTTAGTAAATATACTTGTTCAAGATGAAGGGTTTACAAGGGCTGAAAAATAATCAAAGATTTTAATTGTTGGTAGCTGGCTCAAAATTATAAAGCTTTGTTTCATGTTTTTATATTTTGTTTGCAGCGTGAAAAACTCTGTTTGTGATAGTAATAATACTTTTAGATTTAAGCAATTATTTTTAAATTTACCGGTGGATGTATCTTTGGACAGCATGGATGGTGTTGTTTGGGTCTGTTGGCGGGTAACTGAAGAGTTTCTCGACTTGTCCGCCATCGAAATTGCGCTCGTTGATGATATCTGTAGACCCTATGAAGTAAAAATATAAAAATTCTGGCAAAGTCATGTTTATTGTTCTTAAAATTGCTTGTACATTATATACTTATAAAACAGTATATAATACTTATAGATTGCAAATATGAATATCGGTGTGTAGATTATAGCACGGTTTTACTAATTTAATTCTTATATAACAAAAATACTACAAAATTTATAGATATTTTTTAGTAAAAAGAACGGATGTATTTGGAAAAAAGTCGATCACCCAAACCAGAAAGCAGGCAAATAAAGCATTTCACATTATGAAAAATAAATTATACAGACATAAAAACCTGACCTTATTTTTTTGGCCATTCTTCTTTTAAACCTTCTCCACAAATGTGCTACATATTTAACTATCTCTGCGTAACAGGTGGCAGGTTCGCTATTGTTTGTAGAAGAGGCTAATGTCGATGAAGATGTAAATCGAGCCCTCTCAGCTCGCATACGTTCCATTTCACGCTTCTTGGTCTCACTAAACTGCGTCGCTATAACGACTAGGCATAGGTTGATCATAAAAAATGATCCAATCTGAAATTTTGCATTATGTTATAAATTTATGAACATTTAAATAAACAAATCTTGACTGGTTATATTTTGATTTTAATTGGAAGACAATTAATATTTATTTTGAAAATAACTTACCACAATCAAAAGCACGAAGTAGATCCAGTCCCAAAAACTATGTGCGTCTTGCACGTAATACATAATGTCCGTCCAACCTTCCAGTGATATTACCTAAAATTAAAAGTAATGATGAATATTCCTTAAGACAAGTTTTACCTTTCTGATTATTGAGCGTTACTTACTAAAAAAATGGCCACCCAAGCTAATCCGATGTTGTCGAAGGAAATAGTTCCTTGAAATGGGTTGGGGCCGCGCTGGGTACAGTTTGTGTAATACTGGTTCCAGTTCACGCATGAGACGTTTGTAGGTGTATTGTATGAGAACGGCCTGGCCGTCTCGTTGCAGACAAGAGGTCCATAGCGGTATGGCGGGAAGTTTCCACACGAATGCATTCCACTATCTTCAGGAGTAGTGCAGATGTAATCCAATTCTTTAGAGAATTCGTAGTGCAAGGATATGCTGCATAAAAAATATGAACATTACAATCTTTATAGGAATTTTTAATGTTCAAATATGGTAAACAAAAAGTAACATTTTCCAGTCAAGGAGTAGATTAACGGGGTCAATATAGGAATTACTATATCACTTCAAGCGATTTTCAGACATTTTTTGATAATAATAATATGATGTTAAGGTGAGATGTTAAGTCAATGTGTGCGAATGGGATTGTTCAGTAAGTTAGGTTTGATAATAAATTTGGCATTTCCTGAATTTGTTAATGATATTTTAGTACCGTAAAAACTTAACGTTAAGACATGTAGAATGTTTTAAATGGACTCCGATATCTACGACAAGCTCGGCAGACAATTAAACAATCTAAGTAGCCATTCAGCCTTATTAATAATCAGACAATTGCCATTCATGCGATTAATGAATTAATTTGGGGTAATTTCTACGACGATTGCATGCAAACAATGAAAGCTGTAGGAAAGGTTAAGTTGGTTAGATAATTAGATCTCTGGATTGGGTCGTGCTGATAAAGGAGTATTGGAAAATTGAGGTGAATATTAGAGGATGAGAAGATTAACTTCAATAGCCCTTTGTCGTTATCGTTTAATGGCAGCAACCGGTTTGATATCGCTCGCACGGCCGGAACATGACCGTAGGCTATAACCCACGTCATTTCGGCGACCGCTCGTTGCCGACCTTACTCTCTTGATGATCGCCATAACGGAATTATTGTGTTATTTAACTTTTGTGTAACGCTATTGTCATTTTAGGTGAACATATCTCGAAATCACAATTTGCATCCTTATTTTCATTGAGAAAGCTCCAAATGGTCATCACAGTTTAGGGCATTAGCAAACAAAATCGAAGAATGTCAGCCACAACAAATTTCACAGAAGATTTTTAGGCGAAATAAATTGTACCAATCAAGCTAAATGGTATTTGCACGGTTATTGATAACTGATGTGTAAATGTTTATGTACAACTGATTAATAATATCTTTATGACTGTTTAGTTATTTGCTCGTTAAGTCGTTACTGTCAATGTTTATATCGGTTTATTTATACGGTGGTATAGCATTAAATGTTTGCGTTATGTGTATATTGGCTTAGACCGCTATTAAAAACTAACTGATACAAATTAACATCGACTGGAAACTGTGTACGAAAATATTTTCAAAGATTGAAGTAGACAGAATTATCCAAATGATTTTATCATTTAGAATAAACTGGCAGTTCTTTTAGCCAAATATGTTGAGGTATTCCAATAAGTGTAGGGCAATAAAATGAAACTGAAAACAAAACTGCCAGTTTATAGGAAGCAATGATAGCACATCTGGACGGCAGATGTGTGAAGGTACACGTTACAACATATTCCAATGTCCGTAATAGAAACATTTATTTTAATCCGAAATCCTTACGAGTTGAGTCTGACGCGCACCCTGTACCATTCAGACAGGTCTCTGGAAAACAAATTTAGGAATAGTGATGGGTGTCATATAATGTTCCTGGGTATATTTTAAAAGATATGATCAGTTAAAATCATCTAACATTTAAAGACATGTTTTTTATAACATTTCTAATCGGTAGTATTTCATTAACACATTTTGCTTCACTAATACGACTAATAGTACACGTCTTTAAATGTTCTGTCTTCTACTGTCATGAATCTAGTTCATATGTATTAAACTCTACCTCCATGGAATTAACCAGATACAGATGTAGCTCGTTTATTTGAATGAGATAATCATGTCATGTATCAATTATGTTGATATTGAAATCACTACCGTTCACAATCTCGTCACATTCTCGTATGATCTTTCATGCTAATGTTCAAACATCTCGTGTGTGTCGACAGTATGCAATATTTAAGTGTGGTTATGACTTGAACATAGCTGATTATACTCGTATTGGCGTGCTCGTCTGTTATGTTACTTCGAGTGATAGCGTTAGAACAGTGATTAGTAAATGTTTAATGGAATGGCAGCCGTGATTTATTCGTCGTGGATAAGCGTTAAATATTGCATGCAGTCAACATTAGCAATGGGATGTGCTGCTAAGACGAGCCTTTGAGAAAATGATATAAAATGAAATCGTTTATGCTATTCATTCGTGAAAATTAATCTCATAACCTTCTCAAATTTTCTATTCTATTCGAACCGCATTTTCCAGCCTCATCTGGCATTGCAAAATCATTATCGAAATTCGTATGTTTATAAATTATTGTTCTATACTTACTTGGGTCGTAGTACATTTGGCGGTAGGACAAGTTCACAACGTTGTCTTAGGATTCCTTCCCACAATTGAACTCCAACAATACCAAATATGAAGAATACGAAGAAACATAACAATAAAACGTTTCCCAACATCGGTAACGTGTCCAGAAGAAGCATGACCAGAATACGCATACCTGAAAAAATACTTGAATTTATTAACATCATTGAAATGTGTCGAGAGAAGAGACTTACTAAAAATCTTATAAACTTTCTTCTTGTACCCGATATAGCTCCTTACACAACGAATTCTAATTGTTAATCTTCTTCTGCATAGGCTAAATTTATACATATAAAAACCGATTATCTCTCTGACTCTGAGATCTTAGACTCTGAAATCGTAGGAAACAAAGCACTTATATCTTATATAACTTTGTTCAGAATTCTCTGAAGTAGGTTTTGGTATCACAATGATATCGATTGAACACATGGTTGGTGAGTTACAGATGAAAATGTTGATTTATTCCTGATCGATCAGACTAGATTTACCCGTATATTAATAATAATATTAAATATATAATATCCAACAGCACTTTAATAAACAGCATCAAAACGAATGTGTTCTTATGTAAGCTGATTCTTTAAATGTGCGTCGATTCTTTAAATTTTAATATGCGTCGCAACGCATGACAGATACAGCTAGTAATAGATATTCTTCTGATTTATTAACTACCCTGGGAAACCTTTTTATTATTTATTAATTACAAAATAGTAGCATTTTAAGTTGTGGTATTTCTAATGACTAAATTAGAAGTAATTTCATGACGAGTTGTTAATGTGGCAACACAATATTTGAATTTGTAAATAGAAGTGTCATAAATATTTGTATTTTTAAAGATAGAAT
>DWJN01004870.1:0-11986 GCA_018248895.1 Carystus phorcus
TTAAAATTATATGTGCTTAATTAATTTTACAACAAACAGTATAGAAGGTATGTTTTTGACTTTAACTGTTGGAGGGTCAACTTAAACTGGTTATACTCTGCGCTCTTCGATCTATACTTTAGTGACCATTACAGACGGAAACTTTGTTAACACTTTAGATTTGATCGTTCAAAGAGACTTATCTTTTATATTTGTGAACCAATTGAATAAAACTATCTAGCTTCATACGTTAGATAGCCACATCTATCAGTTAACGTGTTTCTTAGATTAATGGGAACAAATACACAAGAAGACAAATAGACTATTGTAAGAATTATTGTTATAAAACTTATTAAGGTAATTAGCTGCAACAAATTTTCCTTAGATATTTTCTATGTATCTAGACTTTGATATCTATAGAAATCAGTTAAAATTTTCAGTATGAATATAAATAAATATGTATGTATATGTAGTCTTTGGTTGAGGAAAGTGTGTAGTCTAATGTGTGTGTATGTCTAAAGAGAATTAAAGTGTGTTGTGATTAAAGTAAATTTATACTGACTTAAATATGAAGATAATGTAGCCTAGTTAATTGAGTCTGCTAAGTGAGGTGTCTCGGGTTCGATTCTCAGCCAGAGCAGACATTTATGTGTTAGCTGAATGTTTCTTCTTGGGTCGTTGTGGATATTTTGTGTAAAATAAAATTATTTCTCAAAGATTCCTGTTTTCTTAAAAGGGTTAGATGCTACTACGATTTTCTGTCATGATTGGTACGGACAACACAAATAACACATAATTAACACACGCGATCCGAACAAACATACATATATCTCACATATAAACTTCTGCCTCCACCCCTGTCTGCCTCGGTTGGCAATCGAACTCGGATCCCTTTACTTCGTAGATAAGAGCTCTACCAACAATAAGGCTGTTTAAAGTAAGTAAACATTAAATCAATAACATTATTGAATTTCAATTTGTTAGGTTGTGTTAATCTAAAAACTATGATTTCCAGGTTCAATATCTTTATTGACTTCCATTACAAGTCAGTTTCGTAAAATAACTTAAACCGAAGGTTAAATATTAGTCGCCGCGCCTAACAGCTACGTAAGCCTTTACAGGCTTTTAAAGACATAAATCTTTAATCCTCACATAATAATGTATCTCAACGGATATAAGAGTTAATTAAAGTCTTTCTAACTTTACAATTTGCTTTTATCTTGTTATACCGATAGCGAGAGCACAGATAAGTAGATCTGTCGACTTACGATCACACAAAAAGCCCCAGCCGAGATTCACCACGCTCCATAAAACTCCAGCATCCATAATCCAACAGGTAATCCCATCCAAAAAAATAAACTAACCGCTTCAAACGTCAAAACGAGAACAAAACTCGAGACAACATCAGTCAGCGATGATGCTATTGAACCTAGTCGTCGACAGATCTCACAGACACTTCTTTCCGTGAGAAAATCGTACCGCTCATACATCGTATACTAGAGAGGCTGCGAGCGAAGGTTTCGTGGGTCGAAAAGCGCGCGAACGCAGTGCTGCGCCGAGGCTCGTGCGCTTAACACGCTCACATGCGCGCGCAGCGACCTGTCAAAATCGCGGGTGACAGTTCCGGATTGGACGCGAATTGTCCCTTGTCGTCGGTTGAGTTCAAAATGAAACGAATGATTTCCGATCGTTTCGGCGTCGATCTCACTTAATTACTTTAGTTAGCTATTCATTATAATATATTTTTATATTTCTCAATGTTTTTACCCCTATATTATAATTTACAAACGATATGAGTGAATAATGGAACGCATCAATGTGTCACTGCAAAGATACTTGTAAATAAATATGTGTTAGTGTTCTGAATTCAGTGCTAAACGTTCTGTAAGGTTGCTTAATTTTGTTTAGTCAGTCAGTGGTTACAAGGGCGTGAATTTTGACTCGTTAGAAGTGTGAACTTAAGGTGTAAACTATTGAATTCGGTTAAATACTTGTGAGACATTTAATTCTGTAAAACGCACCTGAAAGGATTGGTTACGGCTGAAATTTTCACGGTGAGCAACATTATAATTTTGTTTGACCTTGAACCTCAAAATATTTGATCGTATAGAACAAAGTAGGTAATATAAATAAATTTTGAAAAAAAAATAAATTCCGCCATATACCACATATTTTTTAACTTAGGATATTATATACGGTGATTCTATAACTTGTTTGGTAACCTAACAGCAAAAATATGGCGGGTTTGAATCCTGGTCGTAGTAAATATAAAAAAAATTGTAAACCAGACAAATCATAAACGACAGCTGTAAATGATGTAAAGAACGTTGTTAAGTTTCGTTTAACAAATATCGTTTAGAAGAAATTCTTTAGGTTATAGTAAAAACGAATAGATACTCTCGCTTCAGTCCCCAGTCTCGGAAAATTTAAGATAAATTTCTAAATTGTCATATTTTGTTTATTTGTGAACTGATTGAAATAAAATAAATGCTAAATGTCACTTTAACATTACTACTTTACAAACTGAATCCATCTAATTGTTTAAGATGTTTCTGAAATTAAATAATTGCATAAACAAACAGACCAAAATCTAAAACCCGTTATATTATTGCATTAATAAATTTCCACAACGACAATTTTCTCAAATACATTCCACGTACACATTTATAGTTATAGTTTGTATGTAAAGACTTAACGTTTCCTCGTGTACCCACGTAGGATCTCTGGGTAGTAGAAGCTAAAATTTCACAACATTACGAACATCGGCTTTGTATCAACTATCTTCATGCAATTATTGTATTTTTATGTATGACTAGCTGACAAACGGACAGTCGAGCCACAATGGTAAGTGGTCATTGACCATGGACATTAGCAACACCAAAAGCATGCGTTGTCAGGCAGGCAAGAGAGAAGAAAGAAAGTACTGACTCTCAAACCCCCAGTCAGAACACGACGAATAGTTTGGCGGCTGAATCAACGAGAGAGTGTTGTTAGCCACTAGTAACTGCTTCACAGAAATATAATATACCTAGTAATAATGTGACTTATATAGTGATATAGAATATTGACGACCCGTTTGGCGTAGTGGTCACCACGCCGGACCGCCGTTCGAAGGGTCCTGGGTTCGATTCCCAACGAGGCGGAAGTTTTAATGACGAGTTTAAATTTCTGTTCTCGGTTTGGGCGTGTGTAAATGTATCGTGTTATCCATGGCACCCACGACACGGAGTATCCTAGTGTGGGGCTATGAGTGTGTGGCGTTAAAGCCCCAACTAACCAACTGCTTAGCGTGCGCTACAAAAGAAGTAGTTATAAAAATGTTTGCTTTCAACCCCTTAACGTCGCACTAGAGAGCACGGGTTGGTCCATATCTTTGAGGAGGCTTAGAGTGTATTCGACCACGCTGCTCGTTCGCTGCTGTTAATGGTGAATTATGGCCATTTCTTAATTCGGCCAATTAGCTATTATTGTTATTTGAAAAGTGGGTGAGTGTTATGTTCCTAAAAGCCATTGCAATTAAACTTGTTCCATTGTGTAGACATATAAAATTATCTGGTCGTCAAAACATAGACAAGAATGAATTAAAGACCATTCTAAATTTTACGATACCTTATTTAATCAGACAATACCCTTCATATAAGATATAACAGTCATGTTCAATGAGTTATTTCAGGCGCAAAGGATATGAGTGATTGTTTCCTCTGCATCTCTTCAGGATGCAAGTATTACTTGTAAAGATGTTTTGTTGAGCTTGCCATATTTATTAAGCGATCTGGACTATAGTAGTTGTATTTCACAGTGATTTAGATTAAGTACTTTAATTGTATACGTGTGCTAATAACTATACGTGAGCGATTTGGTCTACGACCCGCCGATTTATGCTTCAATTCTGCGTCCTGTAAGTCCAGGGCTTTGAGAGTCGCTTATGACGTCGTTATTAATTAGTCCACTGTAGATTCAGGTCCTATAATGAGCGCCTCTACCTTGTTAGTTCTTCGGCTTTTTTGTTTCCGCAATCACCCCAACATACTGAGTGCCTTATTGTTATGGCCATGTTGGTTAACCTGAATACCCTGGAGCTTAACCTTTGATATGACTTCTCCTGAAAATTCAACATCACTTCAATAAAAGGAATCAAAACGAATATGTTGATTTTTCTTTAAATTTGTTTTTAATATACGTAGGGCGTCGGGTACACCTAGTAAATAAATTAATACCTCTCCGTGCATAAGGATTCCCTGTATCGTGGCTAGTAAGATTAATACAAATTACATTACTAACATAAACGACCCGAAAACAAACAAAAACATCTGTCTTATAAATGTCTACCCTAACTGGGAATCTGCAACCGCAAAGTTCGCGAGCAAAGTCAGGGAAAAACTCTTATACATATACATATATATAGTTAGTAGAACATGGCAATCCACTGATTTTAACGACCATGTACGCCGCTTATTTGGAAGTTGTGGAAAAATCTCTTTGAGTTGAGGTTTGACAGCTTTTTCTTTCTATCGAATAAAAGTTATTTTACAAAAGTGAGTATATTTCATTTAACATTCATAACAATATATAGGTACATACATCAGCTGGATAACGACTGGGAATCGAACCCGGAACTCATCGCTTAATAGGCGGAGTCATTTACAAACATAATGATATTGACAATCATGATTAATTTGAATAAATAATTAAAACATCGCTACAAAAACTCAGGAAACGTCACTTTGCTATTTCACATTTGTATCGCTCGATATAGAAATACGTTAACACTTATTCAAGATAAAGACAAACTGTCAGTTAATTCAATTATCGATAGTTTTATTTATCTAGTCATTCATATTTAAATGCCATTTGTTTCTATTAAAATGCCTTCCTATTAGCAGTCGATTATTGATTAATCTAAAAAGCGTGTTCGAAAGAGAGAATTGTGAAAACTTGAGAATTATATAATGACATTTTATAATTTTGACATTATGAACTGATTTTGACAAATATATAATGACGTTTAATTATTATGACCTTGACATTGATATAATTGGTGTGTAGTTTTTATGGTGGCACATTACCGATTTCTTGTGTCGTGGTTGCCATGAAGAAATACACACAGTCGAACCGAGAACAAAAATTTAAACTTATCCTTAAAATTTTTGCCTTTTGCCTCGCCGGGATTCAAACGACTTCGAACGTCTTACAGGCATGGACTATTGTGCCGCGTCGTACATATATACATATACACAATATTTTTTTATCAATTCTATCTTAATATTTAAATCAATCTATTAACTAATCTCCTAGTTTAACATGCAAGAAACATATGGAAAACCAATTCTGGGTACCTACATAAATTTACACATCTATAACGAACCTACTGCAGTACTGTATGTACCTACAACAGGAGGAGTGATAGATATTAAAAGTGAACTTTGCATTTGTTCAACTTGTAAAATTAATATACCTCTGATAGCCTCCATACGATGCTTCAGTTTAGGATAATAGTGGAGAGGTGAGTAGCCAATCTAAACGTTAGGATTTGATTCTTATAGCTTAACACTGTTTAATGAAAACAACATTCCTGCTCTATTCTTCTTCTTCTTCGTCCTTTATAGAAAAGTCTATATTTCAGAGTTAAAATGGTAGAAGATAGAGCACCGAGGTCTTTAAAAAATTCATTCAGAATTCTCTGATAAAGATTTTGGTACCACAATGATATCGATCGGACACATGGTTGATGATAACTCATACTCATCTCGACTGTAACCAGTCGAAATGTTGATTTTTTGATATGCGTAGCAATCCGCGCCAGGTACAACTAGTTAGCTATAAACAGTGATCTGTTCACTAAAATAAAGCTATGTAGTCATTCCTGAATACAACTACAAAATAGAAATAAAACAGGTCAGTATGTATCATAGTAGACTCATTACGTTTAATAGGTCAAACGTATGACGCACCGTGAAGTTTTTGTGAGCTCGGATTATCCTAGGTCGATTTCAATCACACTTACATTTAATATTCTGAGAACACTCAGCTTAATACGTCAGAATCAATAACATATTGAGGATGAATAAAATTATGAATTTTTCATGTTTTATCATTGGTTATATTGCCTCGAAATAATCAAGCAATATTCGTAAGAAAAGATATGTAATGCTGTATTCGTTGTGTAAACTCGTACCTAAGTGCTCACGGTAGCTTACTGATACTGAAAGTAAAAAAGAAATATTGTCTATTTTAACTTGAAAATCTGTACTCTCCGTTCGTTTTCTTGCTTCTTTAGGTGATGCTAACTCACATAGGACTTCCAAGGCGGCAATATTTCAATTACCTACCTACCTACCGATCTACAAACATTTTTATATTAATAATACTTCATATCAGTAAACATTTCAGCGATTTACTTAAACATTATTGCAGAATATTTCCCTCTTATAAGTCCACTAACAGCCACAGGCATTAGCTAGTACGACAATAAAACCATCAGACAGATACATTTATCTTTAGATATGTTCCTGCGTAAACACTTAGTTAGTCACTCACTTATAGTCACTTATAAGTCACTTATAGTCACTTATAAGTAACTTATAGTCACTTATAAGTAACTTATAGTCACTTATAAGTAACTTATAGTTACTTATATCTTTATCTTTCTATCGCAATTGATCGATAGTACAACACATTTCGTTAATATTTGGCTTACTACGAAAACCTGTCACATCTACTCATTGGAACGGGTACAAATAAATGCCCATAGACTGACCCCTGACCCGCGTTCCGTGAAACGCAATTAAATTTCTTTGGTCTAAATACTCGTACGACTAAAACAGGTTCCGTTTTCAATTTACCAAGTTTCATTTACCCGATTGATACGTTATGTTACACGATAGATCAGACATGTTTTGACTTGAGCCTTTTAGCACGCTTCGGTCAGAACTCTCCGTTTCTCAATGTAGGATTAGGTAGCCGTATTGGAGCGGTCTAAAACATATACCCCAATTCCATACCGGCTGATGTCGTACGATGCGACAGAAGCCGGCCGCTTGGTGGTAGGGATTCGTGTAAGGATTATATCATTAGTAATATTAATAAGTCATTAATGTTACTGGTGCTAAATTTTCGTAAAATCCATCTAGCTAGCATCTAGTTCCGTGTGGAATTTGAAAACCATTTCTTTCTTTCTTTCTTATTTTATTTTTTATTTATTTAAATTTATGTCACCTCGTATAGAAGAAACAAAGGGCAATTAGTTTGCCTAATGTCATCGTCCTGGTGGTAGTCTGGTGTCAACCCTGGGTGAATGTGGAAATAGCTGATGGTAGGAGTCTTATTCGCGGTCGATAACGAATTGTGTGCTCCTGATGTTAATGAGCGATGCTGAGTATTTACAATCATGTAGCTTATGTCTTCGTTTGTCGGCTAGTTACATATTAAAATAAGTTGCTGACCAGAAAATCGGAAGTACCTAAGCCCTTGAAAGAGTTAAATTTGGTTAACTGTTAACTACCTTGCCATAACCCGGATACGTCTTAATGTACTCTGCAGACCACAAAAGCTTTCAAGGAATGTCGCAAGCATCAGACTTCATGACACTATTAATTATTGGGGATACACTGAAAATAATTCTAAGTCTTATCAAAGTTTCTGATCTTAAGCTATACCTTTTAGAATAACATAATAAATATTAAGATGGCAACACGGTGATCTTTTTAAAAAGAAAATACCCGATGAAGCCCGTCGAGCATCCGCGAGCAAATATTTAAATTTCAATTCGAACGTCGCATATCAATGGGGAGCCATAAGCCACCGAGTTTTGTTAGCTTTTTTTTTTCAAAAAGCCGTAGTGGCCGCACAGAAACAATAAAGAAAAAGGTATGGGGAAAAGAGAAAAAAGACGAAACAGAATCTAGATTCGAAACACTGGCTGATTCGAGGTTGGAAACAAAAGGAATCGGCTCCTGCCTGACCGAGATCTTTGCGTACGCCGTTTCTCGTTTGTTTTTTTTTATTTTTTACTTTGCATCCACGTGATTTCTTTTCCCGATGCATCACAATAAGACGGCCTATCGAACGTCAGTAGCTATTTTTGAAATAATTACACGATGTACAATGTACAACTTACTTTCTTAAGACATTAAGTATGCATTTCAGTACAATGTTGCAATATAGTTTAGTAAACATGATTGTAGACATTGATGGGTAAAGTTATGGTCAATTTAAGAGTCTTAAAACTCTGGATTAACTGCTATGAATACTAGTCATCACATTTTCGATCTTAAAGACTATAAGAACGTGGTCAACGTTGCTAATGTCAAAATGAATTATGTTTTGTAATGGAGGCTCAGAAACATTCCCTAATTTACAATTCCCTATCTTGATTGGCCAGACATATTTTAGGTAGCTTTTGAATGAAAAACATTAAAAAAGAAAATATAAGTAACACTTACATAACAGTTAAATGTTGCCGGAATTGTACCTGAAACCTTCTAAGTAGCAGAGTTACCAACACAATAAATGTGCCGTTGTTAAACATAATTAATTTAACTGCCAATAATCTTCCAAGAAAAACCATCACCAAGACTTTAAACAATAATTTCAAAGCAAGTCTACGCAATCATATTAATTAAATTAATGATTTATTTTCGCCGAAACGCATTACCGTAGCGACTGATAAAAAAATATTATATTGAACATACACGGAAATCAATTGAAATTCTACATTTACGCAATTCAATTTACGTACATTACTCATTGATGTAATAGGAACTGATAAACTTAAGGATAAGATGAGTAAGCATGCATCCAAACCGGAATCGAATCCTGGTCCGCGTAATGATTTTCCCACAGACAAATGAGATGATCTAATCATTTGTTGAGATTACTTTTGTTATGTTGTTAATCCTTGAATATATTATGTACTACGTATGCACATAATCGTTTGTGTATTAATGATTATTTCTAAATGGTATAAGTACTGCAATACCGTTCATTCATTCATGTAATACATTTTTTTTTGCTGTACTTAGTTAGCTTCTAAATAAATCCTAAATAAGAAAGTAACGATATAAATCGAATCGATATTTTTAGTTGTCTGACAAATGAATGTATATGGTAAAAGTCGCTAATGGAAATCAATGACATTGAAAGCATTGCAACGTGACTTAGATCTGAATTGGAACTGACTGTCCTCTCGGGCTCTCCTCTCTCTTTGAGGAAGTCTAGAACATACTCCTTGTCACTCTAGTGCGGATTGGCAAGTTAGTGGCAAACAGCAAACATTGGAAGCTTATCACCCGGAGGGCTTTGATATAGCTTAATGAATATTATCTACAATAATAACCCACTAAAGTGTCTTCCGACGGACGGATGCGCTCAAGAAATCTTGTCACTAAGAATCACCCATCCATGTTCAGATCCCGCCTGAAATTGTTTAAATTAATCACTTAGGATAGACGTGAACTGCTAGATTATAAGCGCTTCAATTGAAACTCGGAACCAGCTTATTGTTTAAAAAAAAAACTTAGTTGACGTTAAAAATGCCATTGACAATCTGGAGGAAATGTGTCCACAAATAGTATTCCGGAGACAGTTTCGTATATTTTTCAATGGGGTGCAATACAAGAGGATTTTTATTAACCATTGAACGATAAGAGCCACGTGATGGTAAATAGGATAAATTATGGTTAATATTAAAATTGATAAAAATATAATAAAAAATGTAGTCTGCCAGTATTGGATTGAGACCTCTAGGGGTATTCTAGTTGGTCCTAATAAGGCACGGTTACAGGGTTAAACCCATCAAGTGCACTGTCTAAAGATTACACAATGCTTTATTATCCGGATCAGTTGTATTATAAATATTTACGGCATTGTTATCTAAGTTTAAGTCTTCGATTGGATCAATAAATTACCTTTTACTTAGTTCATGGTCAAGCGAGGTATCTTTGCTAATGAATATTAAAGTATTCTATATAACTGTTTGTTATTTATTACCTTAAGATTGAATGTAGTGATCCCAATAACGACTTAACATAATTCTGAGTGGGCACATTGGCTTGTAATAAGTAACGATTAAGGTGAAGGAGCACTGTAGAACCATAACTTATGTGTCGTTTGACACTGGAAGTAAAATAAGGTTTAAGACTTGAACGTTTAACTTAACCTATATAATTGAAATTTAAAAATCAGCTTTAGATGGAGGTTGGGATTCGAGACGTTTCTTGTCATATATCATAAGCAACAGAACACAATTATGATACTAAATTACTTCTTTAAATGTTCGTATCAATTACTAGAAGCTTCGTCTATCGATCTACTAAGATCTCGTGTATGTGTTGAACTTTTCATAAAAGGAAGACAACGTCAGTTACTATCACAGAACCGTAAATGATAATCATGATCGACGGTAACGCCATCTGTGAAATTCTTAGGTGGGCTTAGCGTTACAAAACGGAGCGTAGTAAGTAGTAGTAAGATTTTTTTATTGTGTTATATTTTATTATCGAAACCCTCTTAGAGTCAGTGAAATTATTTAATTTTGGTTGGGACATTGTATTTATTAACAAGCCATTTCGCCACTCTATTTGGTATGACACGAATGACGATGATAATACATCTTCCCTTTGACTTCACATAAAACATGTTTACACTTCAGAACTGAATTGGAACACTTTATTAGTGAGCGTCTAGTCCTAACGTTCATCTATACAAGGTTATTGAAAGCGACTTACCACCCACTGCCATGAAATCACTGATAGATTTTAATATTGCCTCTAAACTAAAATCAACGCAGTTATGAAGATATGAAGAGATATTCGAGTACTGAGAGCATCGAAACCGTTTTAGTATCGAATATCATAGATTGTACATTTAATTTAATTCCTTAAAAGTGACTGTAGTAGGTTGTAGTATATTGTCAGTCAAGCGAGGAGTCCTAGGTTGATTTTCCAGCATACTAAATGTTGACATAAATATTTTTTCTCGTCTTATGGATATTTGTGAGGTCACATTTATATATCTACATCACAGAAAACATAAGGAATTTTGAACATGAACCTACACGCTAAAATTCCATGTGTCTTGAGTATCAGAGTATCATAGACATCACACACACAAACCCAGATCGAATCCGTAGTTATCATTAAAATTTTGGCCCGCTAGAAATCGAACCCAGGACCCTTCAAACAACGACGACGACGCTACAACGTAGCTACTCGATAAACTCTTTATATTTTTATAAATTACTTACATTATTTTAATTTATATCCTGTTGTAATAATTCAAAGTAACCACCCGAAGTTTATTTTGAATGAATCAAAAGGCGAGTGTAAGGAATTCGCCACCTCCGGGCACCTTCAAAAATGCTAACGGACTTCAAATATTTACGAGGTTTTAACACCCACATTAACAAAGTGATGTGGAGGGCGCACGGCCACGGGTCGAATTAGCACCGACACTTAGCGATAGGGTTGGACGCAGGTGGTCCTTGTTTAACTAGGTCTTTTTGACCCCTTATTACCGTTTAAAAGGACGCGCTAATGGACTCCAAGGACGTATTTAATATGCTACGGATGTACAGATTTACCGACAATGCTTGATGTACTTTGAGTATTATAAACGCTTGTTTTTCTGACGAAATTGTCGTTTAGTTGTCCGCTTAATTGAAGGGTTTTAGGTTGTTTCCCGATTAAAATAGTAAATTTACAGATGTCTTTATGAGAAGTTGATTATTTACTATTGGATGATTTGTGATCAATAACCCAGAGGCAACAGTAACCAATGCAAACCGTATTTGTGTTACATAAAGGAAGCTAGGGACTTCATGAAATTACAAAATAAGTATCTAATTTTTATTAGACAGTTCTTGAATGCGCACTACATAAAATTTTTTGAAACATGAATTTTTGGAAATACAAGCGAAGTCATTTAAGATAATTTGATTTAACACATTCACTGCGTAACAGGCCGATATCGGCCTACCGCGGTAACTTCGCCTGGTGCGGATGAAGAAAAC
>DWJN01004871.1:0-11983 GCA_018248895.1 Carystus phorcus
TATCCTAAGAAGTGATCACCACTGAAAGAATATGACGTGCTGACATCGTTTTGTAAAACAGGTCACACAGACTGAGATTATCAGATGAGAAAAGTCGGTACACTCTGTGTCTGGACTCTTGATGGTGAGGGTTTGTTGGATCGAAATATGCCAGTAGCTAATTATACGAAGAAGTGTCCAACGCATATGTAGCATTCGTAGCGTACGCAGTATGCGTAGCATCAGTAGTATACATAGGTATTGCTATTGTTTTTTTATATTTTTTAAAAGTGGAACGACTTACTGTTATCCTAAAAATTAGATCGGTACCATATTTTATACAAAGATCTTAAAGGTGTTCGCGGGGATAATAAATTCTTATCACGTCGTGTCACGAATGATGGAATAATAGACGCGGAAATCAGCCGTAAATAAGTAGGAAACCTAATTCCACCTATATTTTTATATTTACGATTCTTTAGACTTCAGATGCCGCCTTTTTATACAGTACTAGTTGTACCCGGCGCGCGTTACTTCACATATCAAAAAATCAACATTTCGTCTGTAACTCATCAACCATGTGTCATGTGTTATCAGACAATTCTCAACAAATTTGCCAAAGACCTCGATGCTCTCTTATACCATTTCAGAGTCTATAAAGGACGTACAGACAAACATTCATTTTTATATCTAAAGATTTACGTAAGATGATAGTCCTTTAAGTTCATACTATCTGACTTCACAGACGTTGTTCTACTTAAATTGCCCTAAGTTGAAGTTGAATTACACGGTACTTACGTGTAATTAGCCATTAAACCGACGCGCGCTGCATATTTTCAAAGTTCATCAACTCTGTGTAGTGACACATTGATTATTCTGTTAAATAACTAACGCAAACTATTCGAAAACGAATACAAAACGTTTTATAATCATGTTGAAGCTCAGCTCGATACTAGCAGAGTGTAATAAGATTCGTGTAAACTTTCCTCATGTAGTAAGTCGTCAATGTATTATTGAAAAATGTATGTAAAGCACCTATACTTTGACTAAAACTCGTCAACGGTTCAGAAACCAATTCATGCTCCAAGTTGCGGAAGCTAGTTCGAGAGAAAATACGAATTGTTATTAAGACCTCGGCGCAGACGGAAGCTTTTAACGTAACATTGAATTTACATTTGATATTGTTGCCATATTCCAGTCAATTTCAAGTTAGAAAACTTTCTAAGCTTCCTTGAGAAAGATTTGAATATTTTCTTTATCGAGGTCGCTAGGAAAATTTGATTATTGTCCTTAATATTATGTATAGTTGGAGAAGGACCATCGGCCTGATTTATATCTCGTTTTTACGATAATAACCGGCGATCATGCAGATAGACGACTGGAGGTGCGGAGAGATTGCTGCGTAAAAATATCTTAACTGATTTTAAAACAGGTTATTCATTTAAATGCTTTTTTCTACTTGTTTACGCCAATTCTTTAAGTTAACAGTTTTGTGATCCATATAAAAATACTGATGAAATCCAAATCAGAATTTGACAATGTACACAACATTTAATTTTTGTAACATTTAATGTCATCAACTAGCCGAGACTGACAAGTTGTTAACCTTTTCAGAGCTAAGTCTTTAACTCTACAGGATTTGACTACAAGCTTTAATTCTACAAACCCGAATATTTGAAAACGCTATGACTTCAACAATATATGCTATATACATACGTTAACAACCAGCAAGGACGAGTTAACGTGCCCTGCAAAGCACGGCAATGCTTAAGAAATATTTGCCGGTAGCAGCCACACATCCACCTGCTAACCGCGTCCGTAGTTTCTTAACGCGGTCGATTGCTTACCATGAACACGTGCCACCGAGCTAATTCATAGGTAGGTTAACTTGGAAATTATATGGTTTACTTTACTTTTACTTGAAATGATTAAACAACGTAATTTGATTCAAACCCTTCCTCATCTCGACATACGTCGCGCCGTGTCGACTGGATTCCTTCATCTCGTTTACCGATATCGACAACGTTTTCACTACAATGCACTCTTTCGCAAAGTGCGCGAAGTAAATCCGTTTTACTCGAGTTGATCTAGGAAATATTGGTTTCTACAATCCTGATATTGATATGCATTGGTCAGACTGCAGACACTGATACGTGTCACTGTGAGTCAGTAACCAGGAGTGCAGTGACTGAACTCACCAAAATGTAGTCCTATTTAAATTTAGCGACGTTATGATACTGTTAGCAGTTTGTCAAAAATCGCTCCCGAACAGATGTGTGTGTACATAATATGTGTGTATTTAGGTTTTAATCTTCTACTAACATAGTTTTAAGTAATTGTTTTAATACTAACAAATAATTGCATTTTTATTTTGTTATTGTGTCTTTTTCTGACTAACATAGTTTGTAAGCATCAGTATTATACTAACATAATAAATGTATCATATGGATGTCTTAACGTCTGAAATAAACGTATTATTATTATATTATTATTATTAATAAACGACTCATCGTACACATATGTATATAGCTTTTTATTTTATTTTATCACAAATTATTCTTCTTCTAGCGTCGTATTCTTTACTGAAGGTCATGTACAGCATGAAAGTCCTTCATATTTGATATTATATATCGCCATTTTCCCCGTCCTTCGGCCTTCTTCAGGGCGGATGTAATAGAGAGACCAGTAAGAGCCCTTGGTCACTCCAGCGGCTAGGTGATCGGCCGCAGGGTCGTTTCCCTTCGACTTTACCACCATCAACATATCGAGGTCATCTGGCCAACTGCGGGCAATGTGACCAAAGTATCCCAGTATTCGTTGGTAGCATACTTTTAAGAGTCTAGTCTTAATCTTCAGTTGACCGAGTATAGATTTATTCGTCCTCTTGGCAAAACGAATTATTACAAAGTACGATTGTTGATAAACTGTGTAATAGTCTATCGGCATTAGTTCTCGTGGATATGAAGGTGCGTCTATTTAATTTGAACGTATTTGTTACCTGTTCGCGTCGACGATATGCGATCGGGAGTTAGGAACTGCAGGCGTAGTAGGTACCTGAATGGGTGACCGCTAATTACAAAAATTTTTTGAGCGTTTCCGTGTTTCAGAGGTCATGTAAGCCGTTGATCCAGGTTGTTTTCGTAAGTAATTGTAAAGCCACGTCGGAGGCCTTCTTATGCCATAAAAACTTCCGACACTTGTTGGCTACTAACCCCTCCACCAATACGCACTGGAGCAGCGTGGTGGAGGATGCTCTAAACCTCCTCAATGATGAGGAGAGACCTGTGCTCAGTAATGGGCCATTAATATGTAGACAGCCTCCTAATCAAGCAATTTGTTTTAACATAAATTTCGTTCTTTGAAAACTGCTTATAAAGATATGAATGATTTATTTCCTGTGTATATATAGTTCGAGAGAACTAACTAAAATATTAATAATAAATTTAGAATTACTAAAACTATTATAAAATTTATTCTAACTAGCAGTGTACTTAGCACTGAAATAAAAGTTTTATAATTTTAATTTTCTCCGTTGCTCAGACTCAAATGTAATCGGTCTAAGCGTGCGACTTAATTAAAAAAATAAATTACTCCGCACTAGACTTTTGAGACCTTTTTGACCCTAACCTAACCCTTTAATTAGGAGAAAAGCTTACACCTTAGAAGTAGGATATCCATGTTAAGATCACAAATGAAGACATGTTTCTCGGGACACTTTTAAGACCATAAAACGAAAATTTGACTGCTACGTAATTAATTACCTTGGCAGGAATGGAAACCTTAATCATTCCATTATCAGGCATAGTTTCTGCGCTACGAATTTGTCATTATAAAAGATAGTTTTTCGATACATTCTTCAAAATTTATCAAATAATTTGTGTTGTATTAAAGATTTAAGACATTAATGGACACTAATAATATTGTAAGAAATGGTTTAGTGGCCATACTAGATAATCTATTTAATTGAGGATGCCAGATATCATACAATAATAAAGACCAATCCAAGAATTTTTTTCCAAATAAATTCACATATACACAAGAAAATCATGTGAAACTTGAGATATGTAAATGCACATAATTATATTTGTACGCATATCTTTGAATTATTTTGTGTTTTAGGTTTTTTTTACTCTAACATAATGCTTGACGTCAGCCCCACGGTAAGTGGCTAAGACGTCTAAGATAACCAACCAGTAGCATAAATAAAAATATAGAAAAAAAAATATTAAAAAATACGTACTTATATTTAAAGTTTCGGCCCTTATACAATTTACACTAAATATAGAGATAGATAAGATAGAATATAGAGTTTAAGTTACCAGGAGAGTCTCTCAGTTTCCGCAATGATAGTCAGCGTCACCCAGGGGTGGCTGCGGAAATAAAAATCCACGCAACACGGGCCAAATCGAGTCAATTACACCGCACGGAAAGCGCAATACAGATCTCATTACACGGAATATATCCCCAGTGAAATTCAACAGTGCCATTTCACATTCACGCCCTACACTTAAAAGTCTGTACTTGACGTTTATTTCTTTTTTTATATTTCGTAATCTACGAATTTAATAAAGAGACGTAAAAATGTTACGTGCAAGATGACGCGCGTTTAATTTGGACGCGGAGGAATGGCAAGCTTATTTAAATTACAAAATCATTCGGTCTGTATATCAAGATATTACGCACTGATAAAACAAACCGTTCTATTTTAATCCTTGTTATCTGGTACTACAATATAAATTTGAATATCCGCCATCGTTATCGTTCGTTCATTTTTGAATGTCAACCGTCGAACGACTGTCATCGTATGTAGTCACTTGACAATTCTGGCTGGAGCTTTGTCGTCGTTTAAGTTGTCTGTGCGCAGGGTTTAAGTAATACTGGTGGCATGGGATTATAATTTTTGATCCTGCGACTGCACTAAACCATATACGTGGCTCATTAGGTCTCGATCTCGGCTTAACGAGGCGCGCCTAATTGCGGGAACGCGCCGCCGCAAAAATGGCGGAAGGAATATATTAGGGTAATTTGGAATTAATGTTTCACACTCTTTTAAACTTTTAGCATCAGTTGTGGCATTGACGTGTAGGTCAAATGTTCGCGGTGAAAATAATAGTCTAAAAGAAGAAGACGCAACTTCCACGGTAATGCCCTGTTTAACATTTTTTTAAAACATTTGTTTATTATTCATTATATTCTACGCACCTCTACTATCATGGCTACCAATTGCATTTAAAACATGTACTGGACTTCTTTATTTTTGCGTTGTCTCTGTCTTTTATAGCTTTTATTTTAGAGTTCAAACCAGACCTTATAGTTATAATCTTTAATGTGTTAAATTATCTAAGAAAAAAATGTCTAAACCCCACTTGGTGGAGGTCATTGTATTGATGATGGTATTTCCCTTTTAATTTCAATTATTTTACCCAAACCTAACGAAAGCTACCGTATATGTGCACAGTTTTTTTGGGTTCTACAAATGTTTATACACAATGTGTTTATTTGAGGGTGACTCATGTAAAGGAAGTAGTTTTAATGACAAGGATTATAATAAAAGCGTGGTTTTTTATAAAGTAGCTATAGTTTGTAAAATGAACCCAAGTCTTATTAGTTTAAGACCAATTGTGAAATGGTTAATAATAAATTGGCAGTCCAATAGCAACTAGTTTCACAGCGAAATGGCTTTAGGTGAATAGTGAATTGGACGAACATCTAACCTCAAAATTCAACTCAAGAACAGTTTTAGTAACGAATGTGTTTCTATCAAAAGAACTCTTTCAGTTTGGTTTGAAAGCCGCGAACCATTACAGCTCTTGTACAATTCCTGCGTTATTTTCACAAGGAAAGCAAACGGTTCGGTACATTTAACGAGGCGGGTTCGAGCGGTGACAAAGAGAAAGAATTGTAACGCAACGTTTGATGTGTGGTGCGGCCGGTCTCATTCCCCTTACTTTTCTATCGCGTAATAATATAGCGGTAAAAGTGGTTGTAGTCTAAGTGTCTGGTTTCATAGGCGACAGTGGCGCGACAGTGTTACAAGTGGCTTTGTCGATTAACAAAAGAAAATTCGACTTCAATTAAAGACAACGTTTTCGCTGATTCCGAAGTCATACGCATCAAAATGATTAATAAAAAGCATTATTAGAGATAATTCAAAAACTACCTCATGACGCTCTGATTTAAATGGAATAGAAAAAAAAACTAAAAAACAAAAAAAAAAAAATTGAAAAATGAAAAATTTCACGTAAATTGATATGAAAAATACCGGACATGGCAGTTGTTATCTGCAACATAAAAAAATATTTTCTATTCGTTCGAATTGTGAAATTAAACCATTCTGGAATTAAAACAAAGAAAATGATCAAACTCGGTCCAATCGTTTAAGAGGCCAGTGATATACACATGAACATAAGAATTATATACATGAAGATGGTTTTGGATAGATAAGCCATGTAGAAATATACAAAAATATATACAAACAGAAATTACAAAACAATATGAAGCAGCCTTATTGCTACGTAACGATTTCTTTCAGGCAAGCCATCAGAGGCATAGTAATAGTAATGTTATTGAAAGTAGCGAAGGTCAAAATACGACAGAAATATAAATAAATGTCTAAACATACCTTTATATCGGCAGTGATAGATAGATCGAATAAACCGTAGACAAAAGGAGAGAAAATAAACAGAGAGAAATGAAATAGTGGATAGACAGAAAAGGAAACAAGGTTATAGAACAAGATAACAACTTTTATTAAAGCAAGGAGTACCAGAAACGTATTTCTGAAATAGTGGAAGAATTATTACAAAGGGATAAATCTTATGGTGATAATTTACGATTTAAATAAAGTTTAAATCTCAAAATGTGTGATGTGTGTGTATAAAAATGTAACTGGAGATATAACTAAATTATGTAAATTTGTTCCAAAAATACATATCGCGTTTATTTTATTCAGTAGGTTCAATAAATTTTTTTGTGTGATAAACAGATATGTGACTAAGCGTTAAACATTTTTTTGTGTGTTTTTTACAAATAAATAAATAACGCCACACGCTCATAGCCCCACACTAGGATACCTTGTGTCGTGGGTGCCATGGACAACACAGAAAGACATTTACACACACACCCAGACTGAGAACAGAAATTTAAATTTCGGCCTCGCTGGGAATCGAACCCAGCCCCCTTCGAACGGCGGTCCGGCGTGGTGACCATTACGCCACGCGGGTCGTCAAAACTCACGTACAGACAGTTATTTCTGACGTTTCAATGACACTATACTGTTATCAGTACCGTTTGGAAGTAACTCGTTAAATTATATTAGATAACATGTTAACTACAGATATGTTATCGATCGGTGCATTATATAACATACTTACGGCCGGTTTCTGAAAGGCTGATCAAGGAAAAAGTTAAGAAATTCACTGTCAAATCTATTGTCAAACGTCAATTGGGTTACAGAAAGCATGATTATTCAGATATTATTCGCTAATCAACGTTTCAGAAACTCGAATTGACTTCACAGAACTTTCACGTTAATATGCGTGTTGTATGAAAAAAAAATTGACAAGCCTTTCAGAAACTGGTGGTCAGTCTAAAACTACTTAGTTCAAATTGCTGCCGGAATAAATAAAAAAAGAAACATTCAAATCCCTTTGTAGGGTTCTCAGTTCTCACTAACTGACAGACGTAAGTTGAAACTCATTTTATAGATGTAAACTAACTGCTCATTGTAATATTTTGTTAATTATTTACTTAACTTAGTATTGATCGAAAACAACTACGATATGTAAGAAAATTAAATTAACCTAAAATGTAGGTAACTATTTTTATGTGTGCTTAATATCGGTGATAAATATAAATCACTGTTGAACATGAAGTTTAAAATGTGAAGATAATAATATTTATGTAATTACGCCTTTTAATAGACGCATTTCATTGAGAAAGGTTGGGTCGATTTTGATGATTATTTTACTGTGTTTAAAAGGATTTGAGAAGTCACAGTTCGATTTGATACAAATGAAATGTTTTTGCTGAAACTGAATCTGCCGGGACAGCTAGTTACTTATATATACTTGTTTTGATATTACTTTGCTTAAGAAAGAGATTATGGATCGTCTAAGCGTGATCAGGCTCTCGTTGAGGAAGTAAATAAACTTTGTAAATTACGATACTAGATGGCGTTGTACAGACGTCTGTTTAAAAAGAAAAGAAAAAAGATTTATTTTTACATAAGACAAAAAAGGGACGCACTCAGTATATGGCCGTGGCAAGCCAGCAGCCACTCATTTTAATCGCAGGTCCATTAATTATGAATAAAAATTCTATTTGCAATTGGCTGATTTTTATATGTTCAAAAGAATATAATGAAATTAATTAATTTTATAATGACACTATTATGCAAATAAAAAAAAAATAAAGAAAAAGTCAAGCAACATTTTAAACTGTAACACATCAACCATGTCCGATCGATACAATGTCGGTAAAAACTCCAAAATCACCTTCAGAGAATTCTGAGCAATATTGCCTAGTCACATCAGTTCTCTATATCCTACCATTTCAGAATCCACAAAGGACATACAGATAAACATTAATTTTTATATATTAAGATACCAGTCTGACTAATCAAATGATATTAAAATAAAATTCAAATTGAAATGTTATGCCAATTTAATTTCAATAACATTTAAATTGGAATATGCAATACTGTGGAAAATTGAAGATGTAGTACAATATAATATCTATGACTACTAAAACAACTTATGACATGAATTTGGTACTGTAACCCGTTTGTGTTGGGGGGGGATTACCTGTATGTAGGTATTGCTGTCCTCATTAAATCGATGATATGTAACTGTTTAGTGTGACGTATCAAATTGTTAAATTTGTTCACGAGGTAACCGGCTTAAGGTCGCAATGAACTGGTACAAGGCGGACCGGGTGGAAGAATGTATCATGCTAATGCCGTCAAGCCATTAATGGCCCTCGTCACAGAGGAGGTTCAGAGTCTACGACTAGGTCTAGATCACACTGCTCCAGTACGGTTTGGTGGAGGGGTTAGTGGATAACCCAAGTGTCGGAAGTTTTTATATCGCCCAAAGGTCTCTGATGTGGCTTAACGACTGCCATTTACGATAACGTGTCCTCCGAAGAACGGAAACGCTCAAGAAATGTTTTCCACTAGCGGTCACCTATCCAGGTAAAAGCCGCGCCCGCAGTTGCTTAATTAAGTCGATCGCTTAGGTTAGACACGAGTCGCCAGGCTATAAACACTTCTCATGATAATACCGCTTGGAAATTTAGATGGGCCTGGGTATTGTTGAATTAATTTCTCGTAGTAACACGAGTTAAGGTGTCCAAAAATTACTTATAAAGGTTTTTTGTTATGTAGTTGTTATATTTAAATCCAATCGGAGAACTCGTTTTGTGTTATATCGATAATTCGACAGTTATATGAATCATGATCATGGCCAGGCTCTGATGGCATTAAAAATTGGATTATAACGTAGACGTCTTTAAGACGACAGTGAACAGCCATCTCCTAAGTTAGTGTCCTTTACCATCCAAGGCATACATCTCTGCTTACCGTCAGGCAGGATATTAATCAAGCTTTAACTTATATAGTGTAAAAAAAGTGTTTAGTGTTTGATATAACTTTAAAATCATAAGTTTAACATTTATGCAGTCGTTAAAAAGTAATAGTTACTTGCAACATTTTGTACTAAACAAATATGAAGAACAGAAGACCTATCTATACATTTTTAAAATGTTAAAACCTTTCAGCAAGACTTGAACTAATATAGTTGTTGTTATTGAAGGTATATACTGAAAATGAATATGTCATACATCAGTTTTAAAATAGATATGCTCGGTAAGGTCAGGTACACAGTTAAACAAATATAATAATGTAAAGTTATAAATAAAGCTACATCTTACGCTGAGAAAACAAGTTGCATAACGATTTGTTTATGCTAAAATTACACAACAAATTCACGATGTTAATAATAAATAGAACAGTTATGTAACGGTCAAATTGTGTAACGAAGGTCAACTTGAATTTATGCTTAGCTTGAGGTTATCTTGGAGAATTATATAGAGCACCTGAATATAACCAATTCTAGGAGACACTTTTGATAATAGGAAATATCAGTGCGAGGAATTAATCATATCTGCGTAATTCCATATAGAATTTGTAACGCTGCGATACAGGGCAAAGGGCGTTTGCAAGCGATTTGGGTACATTTGTTTGAAGTAGCTTTTTATCTTTAATTTGAAATTGTCAAACGCACCTGTAGCACTTTGTTTAAAGTTGGATGAACTGTTCCTTTTCCTACCCTGTATTGTTGAAATGGGAAATTGAACTTTATTCTGCATCATTAGTTTCAAGAATATTTTTCTACATCCTACTTTTTTCTTTTTGGTATAATTAGTCCCGACAGTTTAAATGTTAAGTCGTGGTTGTCTATAATTGGGAGGGCACTTCATATGATCCTAATTGTATTATAGTTGTAAGTGTGTGGTGTACCTTCCGTTGGTTATCCTAAATAAATAAATAATATGTACCGCTGGTTTTCAATAAAGGTCAGGGAGTACACCAGAACGATTGGTATTGAATGGATTTACTTGAATGTATACGTAAGCGAGTGAGTGATTAATCGTCTTGTTATTGATAAACGTACGAAAAACCGGAGTTATCGGTAGATGTGTCATTGGTTTCGTGATATAGAGTAACAAGTTTGACCGGTTTTGGAAGTAACTATAATAGGTGAAAATATAGTATCTGTTAGGTCTATAATATAAAAATTGAGGTGAAAACTGAAAAGTTATTTTTAATTATTACCAGTGACTATTCAAATTAGATTTGGTCAACGTGGAAAATAGACGGACGAATCAAAATATTATTAACGGTTCTTATTTATTTTTAATTGTAAATAGTAAATAATGTGTTTACAATTTTTTTTAGAAACCATTGTAGTAACGATATACAAATACCTTTGGTTTGAATATTGGACTTTGGCCGAGAGGCGCCTTGGTTTCAATTTTTAAAGTTATGTGTGTATTAGAAATAATTGCAATTTGCTTCGGTGAGAAACACCGTGAGATTACTTAATATGTGGACGTGGATATCTACGAATACTTAACTTGGTGGACTTTGGTCTGTCCTTCTCATTGTAAGAGGCAACCCAAACTTAGTTGTAGTACAAATATGGATTGCAATAATGAAAGAACGCAATACAAAAGCGTTATATAAATATACATACATATATGTATCTGCTTAGATATTCTTAAATAAGTACAGATTATCTTTACTTTTTTTGTATGGATATAAGTTGAAGTAAACGGTTTAAAAATACACAATACAGTACATTAATGCCACAAACAAAAAGTAATTGGTCATACTCAGTGTTCTAAAAAAGGCAAAGTTCACTAAATTCTTCCATAGACACGTAGACGGAAAACGGATGTTATTTTTAAGCGTATTGGCACGACAACAAGCCATTCAATAATCTATTGACGACAAGCGTTGTATAATCTGTGCCAGAGCATTCAACCGATTTACAACTACGTTTTGGCGCGAAGTTTATGTTATATTTAGCCGCTTGTTCAGTGTGTGCTTACTAGAGTTGTACGGAGTCCTCGAGTTCCGACTTTATAACTCAGTACTCTGCATTTTTTTTTCAGTACTCTTACTTATCCGAAAAGTTTGTTTGAACTGAGGAATATGTGAATTTATATAAAGTTTTATGGTCAGTTTAAAACGCTGTTTAAATTAATAATGGACACAAAACCGCTATCGGTTATTACATGATAAATTGCACTGCATTGGTATAGTATCAAAAGTTTATCAAGAAATCCCCATATTGCTTCGAAACAAACAGAACATTGAAAAAAATAAGATGGAATCGAAAAAATGTTGATTAGTAATAATGGGGTTTGTAGCGGACGACGTAGAGTTACCTGAGACGAAGCACGTAGGCCAGTAACATAAACAATATCGACAGGGACACCG
>DWJN01004872.1:0-11982 GCA_018248895.1 Carystus phorcus
ATCGATATAACCGTTTATAGGTATATAACCATCCTACACACACACACACACACACACACACACACACACACACACACACACACACACACACACACACACTTACACTCGCATACAGTATACACTCACTTACTCATTAACAAGAATAAAATACACACCTACATAAATATTGCCTTATATAATTTTGTTAATTTATTAAATATTATTGTAATCTTTGGAAGAGCGGGGCATCCTGGCACAGGTAATCATTTTACTTAAAAGGATGCCCCAACTGTGTAACCTAGAGTTAACAATATCAAGAAATAAAGCATTTTTTTCATTTTTGAAGAGGTTCAGTGACACACTACGAGATTAATTACAATAAAGATAATTATTTGCATGTTATCGCTTGCCGTTCACAAGGTCGCAGTGTGACACAGTAATCACAGAACAATGGCATTGAAACCGACGGAGATACGACAGTAAACAGTATAATAGATAATGCCACGTGCTCCGCCGTATGGTGTCAAATATAAAACAATATAATAGAGTCACTGGACAATGGGCTCTACATGTGGTAGAGCTAGCGACGTGTTCGTGTTTGATCTGGACAGATAAAAACATACAATTATAATTATGTTTATTTTTCTTGCCACGAACTTGCGGTCTATATAACGGACTTCTCCTGAGCCTTTCCTTCCATACTAAGAAATGGGGTTCATTAAAACCAGTTAATCGCATTTCACTCCACCAATCCGCATTGGAGCAGCGTGGTGTATGGTCTAGACCTCCTCAGTGTTGAGGAGAGACCCGTGCTCAGTAGTGAGCCATTAATGGGTTGAAGGCAATCGCGTTTCATAGCGAGTAACGTATCAGCAACTCCTTAGATATTGGTGTGTCTAGTCGACGGTGACCATTCATCATCAAATAGCCAGTATATCATTGTGTCGATTTATCAAATAAAAAAATGTAATTTCTGGCTGTACTCTGGCGGTCTACAATACCTCAATCCCATGCCAGCGGATTAAAGTGACAAGAGGGAACAAAAGCCGGCCTGCTTGGTTGTAGGGTTTAGCGAAAGGACTATCTTATCATTATTATTATAAGCCATTACTGGTATGATCTTTCCGTAAACCCCATCTTGCTATGTACCATACTCTTTCCGAATCAACTGTCAGCCATGTCAGGTTAAATTCACGTTGAAGGAAAAATTAGAATCATGTTTTTAATTTTTATTAGTTACATGGCCTAAAATATCTTTTATTAAACTATTCGATAAACAAGGAGACATCTGATGGTGGTTCCAATATCCATGGACAAAAATTCCAAAGGTCACTAATGCATTGCTAAGAAGAAACTAGATGAAAGCAAGTACTAAGTAGTAAAGTAGACAACTTTGTTATGTGAATAACCTTTATAAACACTGTCGTATGTTGTAAACATAATTCTTTACCATTCTTCCCAACGACCTGTGTACAGATCCAACGGTTACCATATTTGTCATTGCAAAATTAAAAATCGGAATTGATTGTAACGATGCCAACAAACCGGTTGTGTAAGCGACTTATTAAGTTGTCAGCCGTTATCGGAAACAACGATGCAATACCGAGAAACTACGCTCACACACGCTATTTATAACGCAATAACAAAACGAAGATATCCTTTTGACATATAGAAAAACATTTCATAAAATTAATGTAAATATGATGAACGACTAGACGAGCTACATGATATCTGGTCCCTATTGTCTCCAACCAATAACCCACTCCTGAGCACGTGTCTCTCTTAATCACTGAGGAGGTCTGGAGCATACTCCACCACGCTGCTCCAGTACAGATTGGTGGGGTTAACAGCCAATCCAATTGTCGAAAGTTTTTATGCCATCCGAAGGCCTTAGACATGGCCTGACGACTATTATTTGCAATAACCCAGACCAATTGCTTAACGTGTTTTGAAGCATGGAAAACTCACAAGAAACGTGTGCCATTAGTGGCCCGTCCAGATACTGACCGCCCAAAGTTGCTTGACTCCGTCGATCACTTAGGATCGACCCGAGCCGCCTGACTATGAACACTTCCAATGACCGAAGACACCAAAACCACAGGACATTACTGATAGGTTTTCAGCAAAGACAGGACAACCATGAAAAGTACTGAGTCTCAAGCCCAGAAAACACGTCGAGTTTCACTGACTCAAGGAAGAGGTTGGTACCTAACCAGACAAACTTGGGAGTAAAACCATCCATAGTTGCTCGTTTATTTACTAATTGTATAAAAATAGTTTGTGATTAATAGCGAAGGATATAATTATAAATTTATGATAACCTTCCCTGTGAGGGCCATGGACCATGGAGCACCATGGACAACAAAAAGACAAGAACGTCGTGAATACAAAGTTTTAATTTTTTGCTTAACTGGAAACCGAATCTAGAAAACTTAGAAAAGCAGTCCGATCGTCAATAAGTGAAAGACAATCTCGCTTCATGGATTTAAAAAACATGTCTCACCAAAACCGTATGTTAATTTAACACTTAACTTCAACTAATTAAGGATTCAAATAATAATCAAGACAAGCAAATGATCCAGTTTGAACCATCAAGGCGTATTAATTACGAATAATATTATTTATATGCAAATGAATTTACTGAAATGAGTCCGTCAATACTTTCTTTTTAATTAAACGGCGGTAGAATCAAAAATTACATGCAGTACAGAAGATACCTATAAATAAATGATTTTGAATTGAAATAAAATTTTATTTTACATCTTTAATATTTTTTGGATCGGTGCCATAACTTTCGACATGTGGGTTGGCCACTAACTTCTCCAATCCGCATGTATGAAGTATGCTTTAGTCCTCCTAGGTAATGAGAAGACACCCGTGTTTTGTAGGGGGCCATTATTGGGTTGAAGATAAAATGTGTTAAATCTGCCGGTGATTTGGAGCGACGTAATCTTTGAAATGTAAATGTAATGAAAAAATTTGTAAATAAAAAAATAAAACTATTACTAAAAAAAGAAAAGGATTTATTATTTGAATTGATCAATTTTTTTTTTAATTTCATACCTAACACTGCACATATAATTTTCGTATGTCACTTGAACCCCTTAAACAGATGAATCGCGTTTAACGTTATTTTTTGTGTTTAAATTCGAGAATGGTTTAGATTAATAATAAATATAATAATTCATTTACCACCACAAATTCAGATACAAGATTTGTTAAATGATTTTGTTCATGATTTTGTTAAATACAGTTAAATAAAAAAGTGATTCTACTTTAGACTATCCCTTTTAATCAGCGTGATAGTAACTACCTTTGTAGGGACATACAGACACACTAACACGCAGTGAACTAGTAATAGTCTTGCATAACTATAAAATACGTTCCATTATATAAGTGGCTACATTATATAGTTATAAAACTAAAGATAAAAGATTGGGTTTATAGTCAGTAGTTGATAAACCTTATCGTTACGACTTCATACCTCCACATGTTTATAGCCGAGTAAATGTCAAATATTCTTATTTATTTCATTTACCGTGTCAAAAGAGGAGAATAAATATAATACGATACTATATATTTGGCAACAGTAAACATAATATGTGTGTTCTCATATTGCACGACCAGTTTCCAGAACAATTTCTTGAAAATTGAGATGTATTATATTTCAAAGATATCTTGTAACCTGATACGGTACGAAGGTTTGAAATGCTTACCTGTTAATTTTGCACTCATTTATTATACCTACTCACATTATTATAATAAACACTATGACTATTTTAAATACCTATTCGTCGAAAGATTATAGTTTGTGCCTGCGATTTCGATCGCGTCGTAAACATCCTAGGTTTCTGCTAGGAAATAAATCGTTCGAAATCTATTTTTATTTTCATACAAATTTTAGTTATACCTTTTTGAATATAGTAACTGAATATAGTTATTCTTGTATGTCATTTAGATCGCAAGTAATTAAACACAAAATTTAATCAATTGTCAAATGATAGTGTCAAATATATTTAATTACTTGTCACGGTTATTCGAATCCTATGACACGAACCGAAGAATTATATATTAAAGGTTAACTTAAACGACACTACAGATATAGTACAGATACCAAATCACAAAAACTCGAATAAAAATAGAGACGCAGAAAGAGAAAATTTGTGTTAGAAAGAGATGGCGATAATTCGTAAGTAAACGTCTAGCGGGACCGATGAAATAGGGCGATTCCGTTAAGTTTTTTTTTACCGTAGTCGGAAGTGAGGATTCAAAATTAATCTTTACCATCCGGTGCGCACGAGTGCCGGAAACATCTCAAAATTGATAAAAGAAACACCTCCGTCTTCAATGAAGATAAATGGAACCCTCGAGCGTTTGAACAAGAGATTTATTAAGCAGGTAAAAATGGTAGAAGTTATATCATTGACGACATATACTTTTCCATTTACATAATTTACTAAATAACTTTTCAAATACAAATTAAAAATCATTTATTCATGTAGGTATTTTCAGTACACTTATGCACGTAATTTTTTGATTCTGCCACCGTTTGGAAAGGGTGCTTTTACATCAAGAAGAAACTGCGAAAGAAACTCCTCAGCACATCTTTTAAACTAATATACATATTACCTACATATATTATCACTAGCGTTTGCAGAATTAATCTTGTTTGTTGGTTTATAAATTGATATAACATTAGCATTCCAATGAGCTGTCTGGAATACGTAACTCAAGCATAACAAATTCGAAAAATTAAAAAGAACTTCCTTTTAAGATAAATAAATAACCTCCTCATTTTTTTAAGTCGTTAAAGCAGCAAGGCTGCTCAATGCTCTGGTTGCTCAGGATCCGGAGTTAGACATTTTTAATATTCTGTTAAAAGATTTTATTAAATTTTGTATTAGGTTTCTAAGCTTATCTAATTAAGGTATCTAAATATTAATACTGTTTTAACTTTAAATTTATCTGTAGCTTGTAGTGTGACTTGGCATAGCTGTTAGCATTACAAGTGTCCATATATATATATAAATAAATAAATATCACTACATACCCCTGTCAATCGTAACTATCAAACTCAGCATCGTTTGATCTTTATCTGGTCCGTCAATAGATTCCTAAGATTCAGACAACGATGTCCGTCGACAACTACATTGTATAACGAATGTTTTGAATAGATAACATCGTATCCGTACGTGACATCACTATAGCCAGTGGTTAGTGCCCCCAGTTCCCTCCGATGCCCCTCGATGCCCCCAAAGCCCCCAGTACACGGTGACTTCTCGGGTTAAGCAAATGTTTGTCCAAACAGACCGCGACTAAGCATCAATATTAGTGAATCATCGATGCTTTTGGGGATTGGTTTTGTTTGCAGTTATTGTTGACTAGCTGTAACCGCGACTTTGTACGTGTAGATTTCGATAAAAAGTACCCTATGTTTATGATAATGTATAAACCAAAACCCTTTTAAGTTTCATCGAATTCCGTCGAGTTGTTTTATATGAAACAGTATTTCTAGTTTGTCTTTATATTTTTTTAAATGTCTTAAGTATATACAAAGTACGTGTCACAGTGTTTGTCTGCGATGGACAATTCAACTTAAAAGATAGGATAGCTTACATCTCAATTTATAATCGCGATATTATTTTATTGCAAATTACTTGTTTAATATCTTACAAAAGATTAGCTCCATAAGATTCTAACAGATGGCGGTGTTAAGTAATAAAAAAAGTTATATTATATTAAGTAATAAGTAAGTAAAGTCACAGCAACGCGTGGCCGAGTCTGCTACGTTATATATGTTGCAGAACAACGTCTGCACTGTCAACTAGTATTTTATAAAAATAAAATAAATTGACACAACTTCTTTATTTGTTAACCGATTTAAATAATAAATATTAAATGAAGCCCATCACAATATAATCCTGAGATTATCATGTATAAACATACAGACAAAATGAAAAAACATTGTTTTGGGTTCTCTTGGGTAGATTATGGGGGACCATAATGAATTTTTAAATATTTTTGTCACGTACAAACAGCGATCACTTACAGTTTTATTATATATATAGATTTGTTTGCCTAGCGTTCCCAAGTTCGATTCCGGAATAAATATTCACAACACAAAAATATGTATATATAGTTTTAAAGACGCTTTTTTACCAAAATACAGTTTAGATTTTATTTTAGATAACGCTATTATTTTCTCGCTGGACACGGTTCGATTCCGTGGGCTATTTAGGTCTTGTACAAACTAGTGTATTAATGGCCGGTTTCTGAAAGGTTGATCGACGAAAAAATTAAGAAATTAACTGTCAAATCTATTGTCAAACGTCAATTGGGTTGCAGAAAGCATGATTATTCAGAAATTATTCGCTAATCAACGTTTCAGAAATTCGAATTGACTTCATAGAACTGTCACGTTAGGATGCGTGTTATATGAACGAAATTTTGACAAGTCTTTCAGAAACTGGCGGTAAGTCTTTCAGTAATTATACTTACATATATTCACAGGTATTTAGGGCACAGATAAAACTTTTCCGTAAAAGTTCGATCTAACTGCCATTAAACTTGGGAATTTTTTTAACATACGAACAAGTTACCCCTGGCGTCTGATTATGACATAACTCAAAGTAGAGTACTACAGGAAACGGACATGCTTGAGACGCACTAGAATAGAGCAGATAACAGCCAGGATGGCAGTTCAACGAGCAATAAACTCTGAATTTATTAGCTCTACAAACTCTACAAAGTATCAAATGATAGAGACATGTAGAGACAGATCTATGTTGATAATTTATACTTACAAAGGGTCGTAATCGTTATTTAAACAATGATTCATAAACCTTTAAATGCTACTTGATATGAGTTACTTAGTATTTATTATTGGTGTTTTAATAAATTTTGTACTTCTAAATCAGGGTCAAAATTAAATGTCTATTCGACATATCTTATCCCTGTTAGCTATGACAATCGGGAATTCTTGTAAGAGGATAAGTTTGGCGTCTCATCAAAATGAATCTACTTACAGAAATTTAGCTCAAAAGATTTCCATTTTATAAATGGTCCTGGGATCATATGGTTCAAAGTTAGTCAAATTATTTACTTCGTCTTGGGAACTTGCAGCTCACTTAACTAAAGCCAATATCTATTACAATTACTTTATTTATTTATTCATTAATTCATTCTTCATTCATTAATTTATTAGGTCAATAACACCCTGTCCGCCATTGCATTGTTACGTAAAAATGATGTATTTTAGTATTCTGTGCGCCAGTGCATTTACAAGTGACAACAACGTGTATATTATTTTAATAACACACATATATATAGGTACTTATCTCATTTTGAAAATGTAACTGTGATCTACACGTTTTTTAATATTTTCTTTTATTATCGAAACAAATATAAAAAATAAAACGAGCCTATAAAATAATATAGACATAGTCTTTAAGATGTCGGTTATATATGTATATACATATGTATGAATATGTATAGTCAAATATTAATTTATAATTAATAATATATATCACGCTATATTATTAAAATTAGTTACTGATTTAAAACTCAATGCCAACCGTATAGTGTCCTTAATCTTGTTACTAATATGTTATCGCAGCAAACAATAATTTAACAATGAATTAGCCATTATCAAGGAACACAGTTGAAAACAAAAGACATTATGTAAATAATCCAAATAAACAATATTTACTAATATTGATTACTTTGTTATATAGACTGGTTGTTATTGAAAACGTTTTTAGGGTAATGAACCAAGTAGGAAAAACAACAGCCCATACTTTTTTCGGTAATGATAAACATTTACAAGTATTTAGGTCACAGATAAAAGTTTCTTCCGAAAAAGTTTCATAAAACCTGGGATTTTTTTAACTATCGAGCTTGAACGTCTGGCGTCTGATTATGAGATGTCACGGTGGTTACTTAGAAACTTGGAATTAGACATTTTTTTTAATAGCACTATACATATAAACCCACATTAGGATACCCTGTGTCGTGGGTGCCTTGGACAACACAGAGACAAGAACACCCAGATCGAGCACTCGCTGGTAATCGATCCAGGAATGACGTTCCGACGTGGTAAGCACCCTTATAACCTAGTTAATTACAGTTTTATTTTTATTTCTTTTATATTTAATTAAGATTATATTTATAAAAATTGTAACTTATCCAGTTATGCACTTAAACTTATCCACTTAACTTATCCAGGATGGGCGTAACTGCGACACAGTTTTTACTATTTCAGTTGTTTACAATGGTACCAATGTTATGTCTTTATTGTGTGTAATAAAATCTTTAAATCTTAAATTATAGTACAAGGGTCATTTTTATACAACTAACTGACAAACGAGACGAGCCTCATGATTGTAATTGATCACTGACTATCATCAGCAATCCCAAAGGCATTGGCGTCGTCAGCGAAGAACAACGAAAAGAAGGAAAGTTTTAAAGAGAATCTCAACCCAGTAAACCCACTATAGGTGACAAATATAATCTCTCTCATTAACGAGGTATATAGCATTCTCCATCACGATGCTGCAGTACAGATTGATTAGTAATGGCCAATCCAAGTGTCAACAGTTTTTATGCCGCCTAAAGGCCTCTGATATGACTAAACGATTGCTATCCAACAGCTTAACGTACCCTCCGAAGCACAGAAGCTCAAACACTGGCCATTAGCTGTCACTAATTCATTATAGTGAATATAAATTAAGATTGCTAAATACCGACAGCTTAACGTGCTCTCTGAAGCACAGAAGCACAAACACTGGCCATTAGCTGTCACTAATTCATTATAGTGAATATGAATTATGATTGCTAAATACCGACAACTTAACGTACCCTCCGAAACACAGAAGCTCAAAGACTGGCCACTAGCGGTCACTAATTCATTAAAGTGAATATAAATTAATGTTGAAATGACGATCCCTCAAATTACGCATGTTTCTTATCGTTATCTCTCAACCTGGCGGCCGTTAACGGTAATGTTTTCGTGAGAGTAAAGATTTCTTAAGACTCATAAATAAATAAACAAGTACACAACTCGATGTTTGTACACAAAACGAAAGTAGGTATTCATATACCTTATTGTTGTCAACGAACCTACATCTTAAAGACTATGTCTGTATTATTTTATAGTCGTGTAATATTTTAATGTTAAATTTGATAATAAAAGAAAATATTTAAAAATGCTTGTAGATTACAGCTTCATTTTAAAAACGAAATAAGTACCTACATCAAAATTTCGAAAAAATATACATATGTATTAAATTAAACAAGTGATATCAAAGTTCATTTGTAATTATTAGATAAATTATACAGATGAAAAGATATTAAATGTAATTTTTACTTATAATATCTTATTAAAAATAGTCTGAAATTATTTCAACAACGTAACTTCAATAGTTATAAATATTCCATGTTCTTACACTTCATATGTTTATGAATGTAATTATATAACTTATTTGTTATATAAACGTATTTATAAATCATAAATGTATGTTAATAACATCTATGGCGCTAATAAACAGTTGCCAATGATAAATCTATTAGTATGTATTAAAACGTTTCATGGCGATTCTATAGATTCGTTTAGTTTCCCATACAACCATAAAATAAGTATAAGGACATAACCTTACCGATATTAACCAAACCACTATCGCTTCGTATTGATAATTCATAGATAGCAATAAATGACGTAGACAGTACTCGACGAATCAATAATAATAACACAATAACTAATTAATACACTCGAATCGCGATCACTTGTACTAAAATGCGTTTTAATAAATGATCTATTTCACTAAAACACGGCCGCATCGATCGATGCGCGAGAGCAACTGACAGACGAAGGAAATCATCGAGCCATGCGCCGGCGCTGGCAATCCGACCGAATGGAATCTCCTCGAGAAATGTAAATTCCTTTGAAAACTGAGGCAGTTTACAATCGGCTGCCTATTTTTGTGTTTATTCACCGTGTACTGGTATATTTTTAGTAAAAACGCAGGGGCAGGTAACGTCTGCTATAGGGCCAAGGGCTTATATTGGGATGGGAATATGTAGAAATGTTAGTGATATTGGTATTTAAATTGTTTTATATGTTTTCTTTGCTTCCAATTGTGTGTCAAGCAAATGTGAGTTATTGATTTAATTCAATTAGCAATTCCAATTTCATAATTTTAGTACATAGCGCAATAGCTTGGTTCAACCTACAGAAACCTACACGGCACAGGAAGCGAGTCATATAGCAGGCAATATCTACATTAGGTTTAATACTTGGATGAAATTCGATAACATGACGATATATAGAGAGACAAAGCGTACAAGTCCTTATTAAGGGTTATTTGGAAGTTGAAATCCTCACTAAAAGATTTACCCAGAAACTCAAATCTAATTTCATAATCGAGATTATTACAATGGGTTTAATGGTTAAGTGAAGTTCAATTATGTAACCGCTGAAACTTCCATATTGTACCGGAGTGTCACACGTAATCTACATAATAAAATAACAGCCCAAACTGGAGACTGAAACTCATATAGTGTGGGAGAAATAACAAGGGAATTTTAAAAATCTATTCTCTAAAGGATTAAAATAAAAAATAAACGTACAATATTACCGCCGACAAAACTGCTTAAACAACATTATAATTATATTATAATATTTGTGGACGATAAAATGTTAATTTAAATAAAATCTTCTTTATCGTAAAGCAGTGGCGAACGTAGTATTGAACTGCTCTATGATCCAAATTTAAATATAGAAGAAAAGAAAATGTTTGGAAAATAAATGACAGTTCAATACTAGCTTCTTGCCACTGCTTCAGTACAGCGAAAAAAGAGCATTTTATTTTTAAAGAAACCATATCTATTAGGAATCGCTTTAAACAGAGTAGCAGGTGATCACACCAGATTAGTTCGTAACAATATTTTTGTTGCTACTTTATAAATATACCTATTCATGTAAAAGATTTCGTTTCGTAAGCATTTGAGCATTCGTATTATTTAAGTCGCCATTATCCTCCTAAACTAGTAATTAATGGATTCGACGATAGTTCAACATCATTATTTTATTCTAACACAAATCATTCGACACGGTCGCCTTGAACGCATTGAACAAGCTGTTTATTTCGAGATATTTACAATGTATAATATCTTATCTGCATCTCATGACCTTGGAACTGAAATCTGGTTTGCAAGTAGGATGTAGAAATCACCTGGTAATCACCTGTTCTTTTGTCGTCAAACCTCAAAATTAATGATGATTGCTATCATCATGACCTACATTTACTCACTTTCCAGTTTGGATACTGTTGACACCTAATTAACATGATTATAACCAGTTTTAGAGCGAATCCTACTGCCATCTTATATAACAGAAACGACTTAGTTCACAGATAATAAAAGATAATTATGCAAACTTTTATCTTTATTTAATCAACTAATACAAGCAATATAGTATGGTAGTCAATAGGGACGACAGTTTTCTAAGTTTGTTACTAGATGTCGCTAATAAATTTTGACGTCTAATATTTCTTAACTAGTTGACTTAAATGAAAAAAAATATATAGTGAAACCCATTACAATATAATTCTGAAACTGTATTTAAATCGGATAAGCCCTCTCGTAGATTAGCATGCACAAACATAAAGACAGAATGAAAACAAATTGTTTTAAGTTCTCTGGGATATATAAAGGCCCCCATTATGATTTTTTTTTATTTTTGCCATCAAACAGGGATCAGTTTCAGTTTTATTATATACTAGATGATCCAGCAAACTTTGTTTTGCCATATAAATTCATATTTTAGAACTATTTTGATAACCATAAAAATGCTTATAGTAGATTTACCTTAAAAGCTAGACATGCTGTCGCGGACTTTTATTTAGATCTTTTACAGTGGAACAATATTGTAAGTACATGATTTTTTAGTAACTTTCACCGTTTACTCAGCGCACGCAAGAAAAGCTCAAAATTTTGCCGATTTCGCAA
>DWJN01004873.1:0-11981 GCA_018248895.1 Carystus phorcus
GGAAAAATGCTTTAACATTAAATAAGCAGCCTTTTTAGAAATCAAACCCCAGAACCTTCAATCGGGAATCCAGCATAGTGACTATTACGTCACACACTAATAAACACAATACATGATAGATTTGGGTCGTAGAAGCACAAATTGGTTTATTAAGTTTGGGTGTTTAATTAATAGATAATACAACGATTCCTTAAGTGCATACATACCTCTTTAATCCAATGGTTAGTTGGTACGTAATGCATTAAGCTCGTCATTTGTAATTCTAAACCTAATAATAGAAGAAAAAGATCCATTTATTCCAGCAAACGCTGACCTTTATATTCTAATCGGTTTATGTACTGTCTATATTTAAAAAACAATTCATACAAATTTAACGACTACACCCTGTGTACAAGTCGTTCATTGAACGCTATTAATATCAACATTAACGTTTGAGCCAGTCTTTTTTTAACCACAGGTTAATCTAAAGATAACCGCGAGACTCGGAGTGCTTGTTTACGAAGTTTTACTCTTTAATAGTCGTGATAGACAAGTGTTTTGAACATCGGTCGTTGACCCGGGTTCAAAAAAATTGTTACACACAGACCCACACTAAGATTCCTTGTATCGTAGACAACATAAAGACCAGGACACACCTGGACTGAAAGCAGAAATTTAAACTCGTTTAAATTGCTTCGTTGAGTATCGAACCCAGGAGTTTGAATGGTGGTCTAGTCTGATGACCAATGCGCTACACGGGTCGTTTGGGCTCTCCACGTTGTATGTAGATGCAAATTAACTTTTACCTGTGACTTTACTTGCATTATATTCTTCTGGATAACAGGTATTCTGTCTCTCTGAGTACAATAACTGGATTCAGAGGGCTCAGGACCGGTCAGAGTGGCGAAAATTAGGAGAGGCCTATGTCCAGCAGTGGACGTCTACAGGCTGATGGATGGATGGATGGATGGAGTACAATATGTGTGTAAAATTTCAGTTAAGTGATTAAGGCGTTACAAATAAACAAAGCTAGCAGCATTTATAATATAGGTAAGTTAGAATTAAAAATTTAACGTTATAAACAACTTTTTAAATATCACATAAAGAAATGATACACATAACACCTGACACAATATACCACGTTCAAAGATATCCAGTCTGACATACTTTATGCAATACTCCCTAATTCTACCATATTTACTTGAACGAAAAGCCCTCTATTTACTGTATATATAACTTTCATGTAAGCGAATAACTTCTTATGAGAAATAAAGATTCTTAAACCTTTGTAGGTAACCTTCATACCTGCTAACCCTATAGTTCAGTTCATATTGAACTTATAAAGCAAGATGACTCGGGTTTGATCTCGACCAGGGCAGACGTAACAAATGTTGCTCTCAAACACGACATTTACATATTCATCAATTCCCATATCACCACAAACATTTATAAACACAGTGATATGAATGTCGCTGTTTTGTTATTACTATTATTACACAAGTAACTTATAATACTCCTAAATAATACAGATTATAAATTGTATCCGATGACCATAATAACCCGTAACCAGTAACGCATATCGAACACACATAAATATAACTCACACACACAGATACTATACGTAGGTATACATATTTCCTATAAGTAAAGATCTAAGGAGATACCATTGACCGTTATCTGTAATAGAAGCGTCTTGTGTACTTGTTTCATCTTTGGCTAGAAACGAGTAGCTAGTCCAGAGTTTATTTTTAAAAACGTTTTTCACATAGAAAAAAAATACATGCAGAAAGGCAAAGCCAAGCCATGCCTTGTACAACACAAGATAAAGTACGAAAATAATAATTATAGAATTAATTACTACTAATAATGTACATAGATTGGAAATTTGAATGACTTGGACTGTAAAATTGTATTAGGTAATTAAATTTAAATTGAATATATTATATAAATAATCCAATTTCTGCATACATTTTATAACGGCTATGGAAGCATTTTTAATATTAAGAATAATTCATACTAACACAAATAGCAGGATTTTACGTAGAATTATTTTAGCTTGAAATATTACAGAATCTATTAAAAAAACACAATCTGCTGGCCTCAATTGTTAGTAAAGTCCTATGAAACTATTTATTTCCTATAATATTGATTTATATAATAATATAAAACTTAACAAAATTAGTTACGCTATATAAATAATTTTCTTCAACCTTACAATGGCCTACTATAGGCTACTGGTCTCTCCACATAACTCAGGAAGCCTTAAACCAATTCACGTTAATTGTACGCTGCCTCAGTGCGATTTGGTGGAGATTAATAAATTATTTGTAACTAATAATTCTCTAAGTTACCAAATATTCTTGCACTAAAATTGTAAGCTCCATATTCACTTCTAACAGTGAGTATACAACCGTTTTTGGTATAAAATTATTTTACTAATTGTCATAATATGACTTAACTATTAAATTCCTTCCTTCCTGGCCGGCAACGCGTTGGTGACATCCCGGTGTTACTAATGTCCATGGGCGACGGTGATCACTTACCATCAGGTGACCCGTCTGCTAGTTTGCCTGATTACGGCATAAAAAAAACAATTAAATAAAGTTAATCGCTCGTTATCTGTTTGTAGAACAACAAGGTAAATGAAGACGTTGTATAAATACTCTCTGGATAGTATCTTAATAAAGGAACAGTAATAAAATAGTAGTCAGCCCTCCCTCTACAATATACCTACATTCGTGCAAACCAGTCTTATTCCGGAGTTAAACGGCCCAACTATGCCTATTTCCAGTTGATTGCGCTGAATATTAATGTATTTCAATGAATGCAATTGCCTTTTAACGATGAATTTCTTGTTTAGTTTATATTAAAAGTTTGTGATACATAAATGTAACGTTAAGGCAAATGTAATTCCTTATTGTAAATTTAATGTTAACATTTTAATTGTAGAGGGTACTCACGATCTTTGTTTCAATCCAGTTACATAGGTCACGGCGAATTTGATCCATGCAACTGGCTAATAAATGATCGTAAGTACAATTAAAATGTTGAGTGTCCGCGATGAAAAAAGTTAAAAATCATTTAATGTAGATTGTTTTACAAAATTCAGATATGAGATGTAGAGTAATCTAGATATACAGAAAAGTAAGAAACGGTACCTAATTGTATTGTACTTTGAGTCATATCAGGAATATCAAGCAAGTCTAGCCAAAAAACAAAGCATGATGCAAATGAATTAAGACGCTAACAAGTTTATGGAAGCTTTGCTTTAAAATGTTAATACAGTAGCATGTAACATCATATTATAGTGCAAGCTTAGTAGCAAGAACATGGTTTGTAGATATAATAATTAAAAGACTACAGATATTAACATGAACGAAATAGACAGTACAATGCTGTAGGAAGAGATCGTAGGTGCAGATAAGATGACCGTTATCAGACTAATAGCAGACTTGAGCGTCTTATGTGGTACGCGGTCTACGCGGGTTTTCACGTCGGTAAGCCATTTGCAAGCTCGCCAACTGTATGCAATTGGGTATTCAATGCACTCAAATGTTCCAAAGATGAATTCAAAACTAAGAATTTGATTAGTTTTGTTGTTAACTATCGTTTGGTAGGTTCGTGTTGTCAAGTTCATGCAATGGTTAAAAATATTCTTAAATTATACGTAGTGAATATCGAATTTAGTTTAGACATAGATTATTAAAACATAAACAGGAAACAAAATTTTATTATTATGGTTAAAATTCCAATAATTTTCTTAGTGGCGGATGATACCTGAAGACCGAATGATGATTGAAAAATGTAGACTATACATTGTTAAGAATTAACGTTAAAAATAGAGATACTTAGTATTTAAAACTGTCAGCCCCAACCATTATCTGCAGGAGTCATTCCTAATAATAGAGATATACAATAAAATATTCGCTTCGCCTAAGGCTCCAGATTATTTCTTAATATCAGAACACGAAGCAATAAATGTAACAAAATGTCGCAATTAGTGGCGGAGAAGTGGTTAAAGATCCATGTTCTGATGACATAAATAATAGTAATGACGATAAGGATAATATGCTATAGCAATGTAATATCCGAAGAACAGAAACAATTGTATCTAAAGAATACAAGATATATGTAACACAAGTGTGAGTATGAGACTGATATGATAAGTATAGAAGTTAAAAAGGAGTTATAGTGTTGCAAATGCAAATTTTTTACAAATTTCCATTTATATTCTGGACATAGTACTGAATTTGCATAGATTGCAACAAAGCGAGCATTCTACGAACTAAATAGTACTATAAATAACTGTTATTTCAAAGTAATACAAACAAAAAACTTTTTACTAGATATAGTATTTTTTAGGTAAACAATATCTTTCTTTAATTAAAACAATTCGTAAAGTGTGAAATGTTACAAGAAATTTTAACAACTTATTACCAAAACTATAAGTGGAAACCCAACACATAGTACCATTAATTCAACGGTCTAAATACCATAGGAATAACAGAAATAACGTTAGTCACGTTTTTATCTCATTAATGGTCCGACTATTTATCTCTTCATGTCCTCTGCTCCATCATTAATACATGTCAACGGTCTACTGTCGCCGCCCGACTTTTGTTTCATTTTGGTTTGTGACATTTACATTTTTACTTCTTATACTTTGATTCTCGGTAAGTTTGAAACGTGACTTTTATCAAGAGAAAGAAGTAGAGGAACAAAAATATCACCTTGAAGTATGTCGTAACAAAACATTGGACAACTTCAAATTCTATTTTAAACAAAAAAATGTTGACTTGTGTTGCACATATTTGTTGGTTTTTTATAGCTTTAGAAATCGTGTTCAATCACAAGTAATTTTAGATTTCTTTTTCAAGAAACGGGTGATTATAGATAATGAATGGGTATTACGTCCACGTGAACGAAGTATTGATACTTTAACATAGAAGTACAGCTTTGTTTAAGTCGGACAAGGTCAAGTAATAGAAACCTCAATGTTGCCGCAACGAAATAACCATAAAAGATTGAACCGCAATCGTGATGTCAAATGATTATAAAAGACCAGCAAAAACTTGTACACAATATCGTAATAACGCGTAACCAGAGAAGATTTCGTGCACCGTTTCAAATTAATCAAACGCACTTTACTTTACCACGAATACCATTTAAATTCAATTTTAATATAATATTATACTTGCCAAATGGCGCACAACTGTTACAAATAAACAGTATACAAATTTAAGAAAATCGCCCACAAGTAAAAATGGCTGTATTTGATTAGTACTTAACAGACGAGCAAAAAACGCTGTACGTCCGGCAAGTTCACGCCAAAACCGCACGCAGTCGAATGCAGTCAAAGACCCAAACCAAACAGAAAAGCACAAACATGTAAACAGTTCTGAACGACCGCCTCGCTTCCTGCCTGCGGGGCAAAGCAAAAAACGAAAAAAAAAACCCATATCAACAAATTCTTTCCAAGGCAACACCGTACGAAACGCCACCATCGCTCCCAACCGAAAACGTTCAAATTCAAACATCGAACACGCATGATAAAAAATGTCGTACCAAGTGACGGTCGGCCCAATCATATAATTTGAGAGTAACAGGTGCTGGGCCGTTCGAAAAAAGTCTACTTCGTGTTTTTATTGAAATTAAAACCGTATTAGAGAAAATCGTCGGGTTAACCGCAAATGTGTTTTATGGGCGGTCGGATTCGTTTTGTTTCGACCGATCCTATGTTATGCGGAGCGATCATGGCGTTTTAGATTTAATGCCGCTTCATTGAAAATGGCTGCGCTTGTACTAATAGAGGCACCGCGATGTTCAATACTGAATAATTCCAGTTAACATTTAAAAGACGGAACGCAAATAATGTAATAGCGGAATGAAATTAAACTCGAAACGTTGGAACAAAGCTTTGAGGTGTTCCGAATGCAAGTCTCCGATAGTTTCTAATTAGAAATGAAAAGGAAGAAACACAAAGAACCTTGAATGAAAAAGATTTCCAACGGTCAAAGAATACGGACTATTTTTTAGTTTGAAAACGATTCGTTAAGAAGTTAGGTAAAGCTTCTCATTATAAAGACCAATTGAAGTGTTAAGTCTGGACTCGGCGTGGGATCCTTTTAGAGTATAAAAGATCTGGAACAATGCATTATCAGAGCTATGCCATAATTATCTCTGATAACTTGGAAACTTGAAAAGCGAGTCTTTTTCGACACGTTCTAGAAATTGATTGTTTGATAACCACTTATGATTTTTTGACAATAGATATACTATGAAATAGATAAAAAATCGATTTTGTGAGAGTTAATCCTGTTTTCGGATTTCATTTAAAATTCTAAAGAAAATAACAGGTTGTCAAGCGTCTTTTCGCTATTGTCATGTACATATGTTATCGAAACACCTAAATCATGAAAAGACATAAATATATATAATCTTCTTGATCTTAATGATATATAATCATATTTTGCGAACACAACACTAGTTGAAAGAAAATTATCAGATACGTACATAAACAGGACCAAGTAAATGGGAATATAATACCTAAAAACCAACTAAAAACATTATCCCGACCCATTTAAACATTTAGCTCATTTCTTATTAAAATAAGATGTGTTTATATGTACAAATTGTTTGAATTTAAAAACAAATTACACTCTATTCTACTTATATAACGTAAATTTACACAAATTGTATGAGTAATGTAAAATTTAAACATATTTTATTTCTTATAAAACAAAAGAATAAGATATGTTTCTTTTAACTAATTACATCAAAATGAAACATCATTCTTTATAATTTATAGCTTCACAACTCAGCTACAAAATTTCGCAGCAAAAATACAGAATACACCATTTTTTATGAATATTAAGACAACTTATTTATTGGATCCACGCACAAAATAGCAAAAAGGAGATTGCCGTAAAAGATACCGAAACAAGCAAAGCTTTTTGCGATATTGTTTCTACCCCCCCACTATATCATCCTAATCGCGTTAACTCGACCGGTATTAAAAGAGCATATTTTATATGCTGCGTTGGCGTAGCGCCAAAGCTTTACTAGAGATGAGTGAATATAATAACAATAACATTAAACTTAATTCATCTTTTATATAGACTTATAGTTTTGAAATTGTTATATAGACTCTTAGTTACCGTTTTTAATTGTGAAATTGCAGTAGCCGTGAATCTTATACTAATATATAAAGCTGAAGAGTTTGTTTGTTTGATTGTTTGAACGGGCTAATCTCAGGAACTACTGGACCGATTTGAAAAATTCTTTCAGTGTAAGATAGTTCATTTATGGAGGAAGAATATTGCGAAATTGGCAGAGTTTTGAGCTATTGTTGCGTGCGCTGAGTAAACGGTGAAAGTTACTCAAAAATCATGTACAATATTGTTCCCCTCTAAAAGTTCTAAATAAAAGTCCGCGACAGCATATGTCTAGCTTGTAAGGTTAACTCACAATAAGCATTTTTATGGTTATCAGAATAGTCCTAATATAATAATTTATATGGCAAAACAAAGTTTGCTGGATCATCTAGTTTAATATAAGAGCAATATAACAAAAAAATAAATAAACATAAGTATTAAGATTGATTTGGAATTCAGCATCATTAATAAAACACTAAAATATTACTAAGTAATTTGTTTACTTAAAACGATATTTAACATCGTGAATAATTCAGAATTTTGTTTTTAGCGAGAAGATGATGGATATGCAAACTATTTTAAATCTAAATTTCACTGATAAATAGGTTTAGTTGATTGGAATATATTAAATTAAATATAATTAAATTGAAATTTATACAAAATTCACTTAAAGCTGGTTGGTAGCAACGTGAGAATTATGTTGAAAATAAACAATTGATTATACTTAATTATCTTAAAGTATCTATATATAGAAACACATTCAGGACCATAAAGTTTGTGTGTGTAAGTGATTTTAAATATTTAAATCGAAAGATCTACTCCGATCGATCAGCAAAAAATCAACATTTTAGATTATAACTTATGAACCATGTGTCCGGCCGAAATAATTTAGATACCAAAACCTTCCAGAAAAAATTCTGAACATAGTTGCTAATACATCAGTGCTCTATTTCCTACTATTTCAGACTCCATAAAGGACCAATAAGCAAACGAACAAACAAATAAACATTGATTTTCATATATACAGATATATTATAAAGATTCATGGAAATATTTAATAAGTTCTACTAACGTCACATATATTATGAAGTCGTTTCGATGTGAAATGTCATTCGTACTCGCCAACATGCAATACAAATACAAAAACACATTCTCGCGATATTTTTCCACGGATATCAGCCACGAATGATCGCCCATGGGGCCTTTCAACAGCATTCATGTTTTACTAGGCTGCATTCGCCCTCTCTCGATGATTGATTCCGTTTTAGTTGTTTTTGATACTTTTTGCTCCACATCGCTGCCGTTTTCAGTTAAACTCGGTTTTTGAAAATCAAGACAAAAGACAACGCGGCTTTGGAATATGGCTTTTTTATGTAAATAGCTGACTAACGAGTAGACGAGTCACGTGGTGGTAAGTGATCGTCACTAGTAATACTAGTGGCCGCCCGCGACTTCGTCGGCGTGGAAACCCTTATCATATCGTATCAATATTGTTAACTTAAGAAATACGGTAACTAAGTACTGCAGAGCCCTAATCACAGGTATGTAACTATTGTGTTTGTATTTTTATTTTGTATTGTATTGTTATTTTAATGACAAGAATGCTTGGGCATTAGCTTGATATGAGTTGTAACATCTAAGTGCTGTCTGTAACTGTGAGTTGGCAAAAAAGCACCTTGGGAGTTTATTGCCGCTTCTTCTACCAGGGCCACTCATCGTAGGGCTTTGCTGAAGCGATGGCGTAGTTGACATTCGAAAAGTATTTGTAAAAACCTACTTCGAATAAATATCTCGGTGTCGCGCAGTTTAGAATCTTTTTCTGTATTTTCTATATATTGATTTAAAGGACGTGATGCGGAGAAAGCTCCGTTTCTTCTCCTTAATACGCCAACTCTTTAATCTAGTCATTAGTGATCATAATGCTGTTCTATTATCTACATAAAAGTTTATAATCATTAATCGGGGCCATGTAAATTAATGTGTTAACTTAGATGTAATATATAAGATTAAAAACGCACCACTGACACGGCTACAGCGACCAATCTCTCCAGTTCATACGCTATTCTTTCGGCCAACGCCAGAATCCTCTGCCGATGTTCATGTGAAGTATATGCGGAGTCGGTGAAGTCATGGGTACGTTCGACTAAAGCCCTTAAAGTAGCCGCCAGGGCTCTTCTTCTCGCCACGTCCGCACCCCCTCTTGCCCTTGCCGCTCGCACTTGTGACGTCAGCCCTCTTAGGGCACCTAACGCCGTCCCCGCCTCCCATTGAGCAGCCTGCAGTTCAGTTTATTGCATAACGATAAACTTTATTCAAATTGCAGTCATGATTAATGAAAAATGCTCCAAATAGTTTACTAGGAATATAAAAGAATGCAACACGAAAAAACTCGACAGGAACAGAAATAACTCATAAGTCATATATATCATACTCAAATTGCTCGTAACAACTTTACATGTCATAAAAATATAAGATGATCTGTCAACATGTTAATTAAATACATGAAGGTATGGAGATTAGTAATTTAAATAGGGTAAAATATGTACGAGTCATTTCGTGTTGCACCCATAGAAATTTATAGCAAAAATAACAAGTAATAAGGTAAATAACTGTTTTAAATTAATTGTGTTCTATAATAATTATCATAATGATTTTATATTATTTAAAATATAAGAATAAAAAATATTAAAAAAAGTAAAGGATTCTGTACAGACGAAAAGATACACTCAACTTGACGTAATATAAATAATTTTACAAACCGTAAAGACTAATTGTATGAGCAAATAAAAAAATAACAATCTATTGTAGTAACTAGGACTAGTCGTAAGTAAGGAATCGTTAATATTTTATGGTCGCCGTTTGATATCCACTTATTTACGATTGTCATAAAATGTTACAGACGGCTAATTCATATCTGAGTATCTCTGCGGCTTGTAGATGTTACGAGAGGCGTTAAGAGTGACACGACCCTCTGTACAGACTCTTAAAATATTTACAGTTCGGTAGATTATAGAGCGCGTGTTGTGTTAGCTGCGAAATAAGCTGATAAATGTTAGTCTACTTTGAATAAAACGTCAGGTTTCTTAACAATTCCTGAACCATACGTACTTGTATACTCGTTACAAATAGGTAGCAAGCGTAACTACTCGTATTTCTTTCTTAGCATTTTCAGCGTGTACTTAGCAAATTTTGTGAAATATAATCGGTATAGTATATTTTTCTAAGATTTAATTTCTTGATGACTTTTCTAAATATTGCTAGCCTTGATGATACTTAAGCTAATTATAACCGAAGGCGTTGTGGAAACAATCAGAAGAATTGAATGTTATCATCTTTTAGCAACTTGGTTTTATTATGTAGTGAAGATTTGAACGTCATTAACTAAAATATATGTTATATTTTTCAACTGATAACTTTTAATGTCTTATTAGGTACAACTTTCTCCTACTTTCATATGACAAAAATCAAATAAGATTACATTTGGTAAGTAAGTAAGGTAAGTTGATTAGTACGAGTAGTTATGTACTTGAATAAATGCGCAAAATTGTATAACCGACGATTCTATGACATCCTTCATCATTCATCATCCTTTATCATCAAGCTTTCGTCATCAACTTTTTACTAAGTAATATAACTAGACTAATAGTTTTTATATACAAGTATTGTTTTTTTTAGGAAAGGTTTGTATAGGTTTCATGTTTTTGTTTGTGTACTTAAATGCACAAAGTAAAATTGTATTTAAGAAGTATTTTATATACCAGCCCAGTGTCTTCGTGAAGACAGTGGGGGGCCGTAGCTTCCAATTATCATATAGACCTGACCTTAAGATTGGTGTTTGTATGATGTGATTGTTAACCAAGGTACCAAGTTACCAAAAGTGTTAATACTCATCCATCTGGATCATTTTGATTTGCTTCCTGATACGTTTTGGATGTTTTTTTATTCAATAACTGAGATAAGGTGTCAATAATCGGAAATAAACACTAATATATTTCAAATAACGCATCAGGAAACAAGAATGTAGTTTTCTAAATAGCCATGTACGATGTTATCGCTGAAGACACAGCGATAGCGAAGCTTATTTTGAGATAATGCTCTAAGTTTTCGTGAAATACGTTACGCATACATACTTTGTTAAAGATAATAAGCAGAAGGCACTCGTCTACCTACTAGTTGGTTATACCTGTTCGTGACTATCCGAGAAAGGTTGCAACTACAAGAAAAATAAAAGATTGTGTTTATGTTTGGAAAGTTTAACATGAATAAGCACGCAGCAAATACCCAACGTAACTTTATGAAAGGATATTCACAACGACAAACCGAATAAACATTCCATTAAGATTATACTTACGAAAAAGTGCAGACTAATGTTAGGTTATAGAGTATTTTGTATATTCCGGGAATCTGTATTGATTTTGATTCTACATTAGAACAAATAAGATTTAATTTAGTTTGGTTCGTATTATTATAGGTTGAAGGTCGAGCATAACAAGCAAGATTCAGAAGGGGAGTAACGACATTTCCTTAAAAAGTCAGTAATACGCAATGTTAGGTTAGAAGACTTATTTTATAATCATAACAGCGTGTACTTTAAGTATAGATTAAATGTAGTTAGTAGACAAATACTCTATTATGTAGATTCCTTTTTTCTAAGATAATATTACGTGTTGAAATCTATTGGGAGCCTTTAGGTGCAAAAAAACAATCGATAAAATGAGTTACGGTAACATCGACATAATTTTTTTTAATTGATTTCTGTAAACTTTATTGTTCACAGTATTAAAATATTATTGTACAAATGGCGAGCTTAATGCTTACTGTATTTTTCTACCCACTAACCATCAGGCC
>DWJN01004874.1:0-11980 GCA_018248895.1 Carystus phorcus
AGTAGTTCCTGAGATTAGCCCGTTCAAACAATCAAACAAACAAACTCTTCAGCTTTATATATTAGTATAAGACTATAAGATATAAGATAAAGAGTAACTGAGTATCGGCACATGGAAACGATGTTTAAAGTTAATTATTAAGATTCCATTGCGATATGCCGTTTTTCTATATAGACATCAATTAACAAATATATTCAAAATTCCCGTCTAGACATTTAGGTACTAATAGGTATCTACCTTATGAATATAAAGTGTTTAATTATAATTAAAATAATTGTATAAGTAATTTAATGATTATTAATTGTGTAAGTTGGTACTTATAAATTTAAGCTAGTGCTTAATAGAATAATGAAAAAAAATTCAAGGATATGCTTTTAAGTATTTTTTGTATTTACTGATAAATTAACTACTATAATTTATTGAGACAATTTTCATTGTAGAACCTCCTTTTTTGAAGTCGGTTAAAAATTATCGAAAAAAAATAATGTACAGATTTAACTGCGTCGCTTTTATTATCAGTAACTAGCTTTATTAACACGCTGTTTGTTGTCATTCATACTTTCCTGTCCCACGGTTTAATACTTGTACTTAAATATCCTCCAAAACATCGGTATGTTTAAACTATCGACTACTGAAACTGCTTAACTGACTGACGATATCGAGAAATTGATTTCAGATTCGATTCTTAGTCAGAAATATAACGAAAATGGTTTTTAATTCCCAAATCATATTTTTTTATTAATTATAAATTAATGCTTGTCTAAGTGAAAAAACTGTTTCTAAACATTATTGTAAAATTCTTTTTATTTTGCTTTTTATGGATTTGACGGCCATTTATAATACCTACCATGATCGTGTTTTATAAAGATTTCTTAAATTGATGGTGCAAAGATGAAGATAACGACAATAAGCCACCTCCTCAGATTGACCGGAAAACAGTTTTCCGTGGAACAATTTGCGCGCTGACGTTCGTAGCTGATGACCCTACGACAGACTTCCTAAACAAAGGATGATATGAATTGTACACACAGTATTTTTAAGTATTATTTTTAATACATCCATAGAGATTATTTATATCCATTGGAGCAAAACCCTCGTGACCACGTCGTCACTCGACGACTCACATTGTTTTTTTTAACAAGTCAATAAATATGTATAAGGGGTCAGGAATATGAGGGGTATTACTTTAATTGTTTCTGCTGTTTATATAACTCAATACCTAGACATATAATAAAACTATAACTGCTGTCTGTACATGGCAAATAAATTTAAAAATACAAAATGGGGCCCATTATATACGCAAGAGAAACCAAAACAATATTTTTACTTTGTCTGTTTGTCTGTATGTTTGTGCACGCTAATCTCAGAAACGGCTTATCCGATTTGAATGCAGTTTTATTGATTATATTGTGACGGGCTTCACTTAACATTTAGTGTTTATTTTTCATTTAAATCGGTTAACAAATAAAGAAGTCATATCAATTTATGTTAATTTGTCAAACCTAAATCTACAGTGTACAAGGTCGCAGACACAGCAGTACATTATAAAATACTAAATTTTATGTCTATTATTTGAGACGAGTTTTTGCCCGCGGCTTCGCTCGCGTTAAGAAACTTTCAACCCCTATTTTTTCCCCTTGGGGGTAGAATTGTTCAAAATCATTTCTTAGCGGGTGCCTACGTCATAACATTTACCTGCATGACAAATTTCAGCCCGATCCGTCCAGTGGTTTGGGTTGTGCGTTGATAGATCACTATATATCACTATACCTTTGAGTTATATGTATATAATATTTAGATTAGATTAGATAGATTTAGATTTAGATTTAGATTTAGATATTTGTTCCTAATTGATTTTTACACTTAAAAAGTCAAAGAATCTCCACTGTCGTATTCCGGAAGTACATTTATTTCCAATGCCTTTTGTTATGTAAAATATGTAGTTGATTTAGGATACATTATCAAACAGATCTCCACAATATATTTAGGTTTTTTGAATGACGACCTAAATTAAATGTAATTATAATTAGACACAACTCAATTATAATGTTAACCAGCTCCATAAAACATTCTTATCCAACCATATTATCTGATTGTGGCCTTTATAAGAAATCACCGTGCTGAATTTTTAATATTTTAAACAATAATTTATAATTTTTTTTGCTTCTTGACCAGGGTCATATTATTGCGACGTAAAATGAACATAACATAAAATATACGCATTAGACATATTTTATTATCATGAATATTGTCAGTTATATTTAAAAAAAATTCCCGGAGATAACATAAAGTAATTAAAGAAAGACAATTGTAAAAGTATGTACATAGGTAGTAGGTACCCAAAGTTTACATAAAAAATATATTTTTGAAGAATTATAATATAGAAATAAATGCTACGTTTTTTTACTAAAAGTAGAACTTGTTAACGGGTCATATGTGACTACGTACGATATACGACTAAAAAGATTAATAGTAATAATAAATAAAATTATATTGATTTTTCGTATACGGCGTTTATATTTATATTATTTTATATAATTAACTAGCTGATCAAGCAAATTTTGTTCTGCAAAGTTAATATTTGTATTGTAGCGATACAAATATAAAATGGACATAGCGCCATCTGTTATTCAATATCATACAATAATTTGGTTCGGTTTGAAATACGAAGATGTTCAAATTGTTTGAATGTTGTTCATGTAAAAATACTAATGAATGTGAGAGTGGGTGTACAAAAGTGAAAATTTTATACCAAATCAAAAAAAAAACAAAAAGAAAGTTGTAAAAAAGAAACTTACTTTAGTTGTTAGTAATCCAAAAGTCGAATAAATTGATTGATATATTTTTGTGAGCGTAGTGACAAAGCAACGAAATTTACAGTGAAGGTTGAATTGAAATGTCAAATATCAAATATCTCATTGTGAGACAAGCTAACTGTTTAGCAAAACTATGAGTATTACTAGCTTGGTATCTATTCATAAATTTCGGAGGGCACGTAAGGCGTCGGTCCCGCTTGTTTTCGTAGACAGCAGTCGTCAAGCCATGTCGGAAGCCTTCGTTCGGAAAAAAACTTCCGACACTTGGGTTGGCCATCTCAGGCCTCCTCAGTAATGAGGAGAGACTCATGCCCTGTGGTGAGTTGAAGCCATCTATTGACGAACCAATGAAATCTGTTATTATATTCTGCAGGTTTAATAGACAATCAACCGAAAACTAAACCATACAATTCTCACGACAATTCATTTAAATATATTTACATTTTAATCTGATTATTAATGATAATATGATATAGATCTGATTATATTGATAGAGTACATAAAATATATAGCACATCGTTTGTCCAAATTACCCGCCGAATATGTAGGTTCGCACTGAAAATCAGTAGTCATCCGTTACTTAGTACAACGGAAATTTCTGAGTGTGATCTTTTCCCATTAAATCCTATTTTTAACGACCTTATGGATATGTAAACAATTTTAAGAAAGCATCTTAGTACAAAATGATTTCCTTTGCACCAACTATTAAAACACATGTTATCACCGAAAAATTGCGATATAGCTGCATATGCACGTGATAGTCGCTACGTATTTCAATTCACTCCGACGTTATCTGGTAGGCTATTTATTACATCAGTTGATAACCTTGAACGCGCGCGGGACAAATCAACAATTTTTAAACAAATTTTGACGATATTGAAGCTTGCTGTTCGTTTTGTTTATCGTAAAACATCTGTGTAAAACATTACGCTATCCTAATTCTACTAACAAAGTACGCTTCAAAATAAAAACTATATACTGTCGGGAATTTTTATTCTAGATTTTCAAACTCAAAGTTGGTTAGTTCTTTTTAATTATTCTGTATTTGAATCGAAATATCGCCATATTATCTCCAGCGCTCGTTGAGCAGTTGATTGCGAAGTGAGGTAGGTCAGAACAGCATATGTACTGTTAAAAATAGCCGTTATCACTCACCTATACAGCGATAGCAATAAACATAATTCATGTACGAAATACTACACTCTTACCTTCTAGATCATTACGATCAGGTGTTACTTAGGACAATTTTGGATGTTCGTAACAATATTATTACAGTAATTATTCACCAATTATTAAGTGATTAATTATTATGAACTGAATAATAATTATTATTAGTATAATTATTTGGCCGTGAATGCCGCAATGGCTAGCTGTTACTTTGCTTGTATAGCCGCCAAACGACCCATGTTTCGGCCGGGGGCTTGAAGATATCTTTATTTCTTCTCTTATTTCTAGGCCGACAACGTATGTTATGCCTTTTGTGTTGATGTCAAACAGACGACAACCATTTTCTATACGTGAATCGGCTGCTGATTTCTCCGTTATTTACATATAAACAGTAATAAAAACCGTTTTATATAATATAATGTATCAAAGTAGATAAAAAATGTTTAAGGTAATGCAGGGTGCACATAAAAGGCGTTCTTATCAGTACGATTTCTACAAGATAACCTTTAGGAAGGGACAAAGGTAAAAATTTATACACGAAAGTGAAACGTCTAAATATAACGCAATAATATTGCAGTACTATATTAATACATAACTAAAATTAATTTGTCTCACTTGGATATACGAATATAAGGTAAAAAATGAATGCGTCACTTAAATCAGTTTATTTGAATGGTCATGAACGGTTATTAGCTACAATACTTAATGGAAGCCAGAACACAAGCGCCACAATTTGGATAGCTATTAACTGTAATAATAATAAAAATGTAACGGCGTCCAATCTATCGATATATTATGGGATGTTTAATGTTTTTTATTCCACAAGCAGGCAAACAAGCGGACGGGTCCCCTGATAGTAAGTGATTATCGTCGCCCATGGACATTAGCAACACCAGGGATGTCACCAACGCGTTGCCGGCCAAGAAGGAAGCGATGGACCCGCTTTTTGAAGGACCCCATGTCATAGCACTGTGAGAACACTGATGCAGAAAGATCGTTTCACAGTTTAGTGTATGGAGGTTTATCTATCTATACACAAACCAAATAATTTTTTCGTAAGTAGATATCTGTCTGTCTATTTTGACACCAAACGGAATCCATTAAACAAATTTATATGATATTTGACTTATATCTAGTTTATATTTTAGGAGTTAAAAAAATCAAAGCTCTTTATTTGTATATAAACATAAGTATTTCGTAATCTAAGACCATCTAGTAAACATAAATACATATGTATATGCCTGTATCAAGTGGCTCAACCCTTCCGCAGGATAATTTTTATTCCGGATTATACTGCGTTTCTGTGTGATAACACAAGGAGGTGTGGTTTGAAAGTTAATAATATTGGAGGATTTTGGGAATCTGAATGATTTTTATAACCATTTTTGGCCTTAAACTATAAATGAAACCAAACATGATATTAGAATAATGCCGATTATAAGGAAGATTGGTTTTTATGTGAATAAAAGGCAGTTTTACCGAAGCGAGAGGGAGTTGATAGTTATGTGATGTGTACTTTTAAATACGAATTTGAATTATTACATTTTAGGAGATTTATAATTTGCTGAAAAAGTTAATTTGTTTCGGTTTAAGTTATTTCGTTGTTTTACATTTTTGGAGTATTTAGTTTTTAATTTGGGTGATGTAAACGTAACCTTAACGACAATATTATAATGTACAATATCCAAAATCCCAAACTTTTTTACATTTTTAGTTTTACTAAAACGTAAGGAATCAATATTTTCGTAGTTATATTACAGTTATGTGTAGGTATAGATTTTCTAGGATTCATTTAAACCACAGCCACACCACTTTAATACTTGAGTATTGATATTGCCTTTAATAACGCTTTCAAAGCCTATGCAGTCCAACTCTTCATCAATAGACGCAGTCAATATAAAATCCATACGAGAAGGAAAGAGAAAAACTGTGATTGAAAAATTGTGGCTTTGTTTATGGTTCAAATAATTATTTTTATAAACTTTTATCGTGACTTTGGTCGATAGAAAAGTAGAAAACCGGATATTTTTGTAGTAGTCTAAAAGTTTTCCAAAATCGTTAACTTACTTTTGTCTTCAAGATTTCACTACATGTATAGTAATTTACATAAAAACGTGTCTTTTTATTTTTATGAACTATAACTCTAACCTATTGAAATTATCCAAAAATTACTGGTTCACGACGCAATTAGCAACACGCATATGAAGAAAATATGTTGATTACACAATGAGTAATTGATTACAAAATGAGACTTTTGTTAATTTGTTTTTTATTTATTTAAAACCTTTATTGTAATTGTTACAATTGGGGGACTTAATGCCTAGTGGCATTCTCTACCAGTCAACCCTTAATTATTAAATTGCCGATTTTAATACTAATGCCGGTTATTATTCAATGCTTTGTTTAATATAATTTAGTTGAATAGTGGATTTGATAATCGGTTACAATTCAGGTGTCTACGTAGACGCAGTGACGCTTTTCCTTTAAATTTTTTCTCGTAACAAGCAAATATTTTGATTTGTGAGAACAATCATCACGCAGCGTCCGACAAGAAGCCCCAGCGGGACTATTCATACGTAACCAGTGCTTGTCGACTTTTTGTCGCCGCGACGTGCTACGGTTGTGGTAAATGAGCTGGATACGGATATTTATCATATTCAAAAAAGTCAACGAGTTTTTATTTGAACAAGTTTTGTAAAGAATTGATTGATTGAAAAATATAATGATTTTCAAATGATATCGTTGCGGACACTAAGCATTCTAAATACGTTCTATATATTGTGATAGAGATGTTTCAAACCAGTTACCCAAAACGTGGGCACGGCCAGTCTCTCCGGTACACATAATTTTATAAAAAACAATAAGTACCTAAAATATGTAATGTCTATAAGACATTCATTTTTAACTAAACATATGACCAGGTAAAGTATTTCCTAGTGTTCCGGCGTTAGTCAGTACACTAACTCTAGATACGATTTCATTTGAATTTTAGATTGCAAATTATGAAGTTAATTTCTTTAAATCAAACAACAATATTTATAAATATGCTCATCACGTTAACGAAATCACCACAGATTATCTTACAGGAAAATTTAAGACAAATGACAAAGGCATATTGATATAAAAAACGTAATAGTAATGTTTAATATTTATTATATATGTGTATAGGCCCTGGAAAAACGTAAACAAAGCTTACAATATATTTCCGTCCCCGAAGTGCACCGATGAAACCAAACTGAGTATAAAATAATTTTCTTTATTTCAGAAAGTTCATAATCTCGAGAATTTATCCTGTAATATAAACATATTTGACGATAAACTAATTCCGTTATTCATCCTGCACACGGAACCCTTCACTGCTCTAGATGTGCACACACATTTTGTTTTTTTCGTTACACGTCGTGCTTTGCAAATATTTAGTACGTCGTTGAATTCATACGTTTACAAAGAAATCACTATTCTGATACAGTTACTTCTGATTGTAAATTTACACGGTTTGAATTCCAAAATTAAAAGTCATAGTATGTAATTGGCGTAATGGTTATTATGCCGGACCGCCGTCTGAAGGGTCCTGGGTTCGATTCCTAACGAGGCAAACATTTGAATGAGGAGTTTGAACTTCTGTTCTCGATTTGAGTATGCATCCTTGTTTTGATGGGTTGTCCATGGCAAACAACACACAAGTTTTAATCGCGCAGAAAAAGTGTCTGTATCATTCAATTCAACAACAATCTTATTATAATTACTTTTCAGACAAAATTAAATAGGCTAATATCAAAATATTTCTAAATAAAACTACCGCCAAAACCAATTTTACAAATTCAATTAATTTTACCGGCAGACTTGTTGAATAATTAATTCATAAAAAAATTATGACCTCATCTTTCCACCCGTAGCTAATATGTTATTCTGACTAGTCTAGACATATAAAAAATAGGAACTATAATGCAATCTTATTGTATATAATTACGGACAATAATTTTTGAGTGGAATTTTTAAGCATAGGTAATACAGACCTCAACGGAAATACGCTAGACAAACACGATAACATTTGTATTAACTACATATTAAGGCACATTAACTTTTCAACAAAAATACATTTTAAAGTAATTTTAAAGTAACCATTAAAATACTATCATCATACTATTGGTACGTTTTTAAGTTCTAAATGTGTTGACCGATTCAGGTCATTCACTTAATAGATGTTCTTTTTGTTGAGTTAGCTCATATTCGTAGCTATGCTAGGATGAAATGGTCTGACGTTCAAAAAAGTCCTAACGGCGAATTTAATAGTTGTTAATGGCTGTTAAATCGCTGGTCGGCGTACCTATCTCTCTATAGAGACGTGCATATTCAGTCGTGATATATTGTAGCCAAATAAAAGATATCTCTCGGTCTCAGCTACATACATATATAGGCTAACGAAGGTGTTATTTATTGTACCTTTCTGAAATTAGTTCGTCAAAGACGGATTCTGAAGAAAAGTTTTATATAAAACATAAATGAATTTATTATATATACATTATTAAACGCTGCATAATAAGAACAGATGGCTGTTAAAAAAATAATTTTATACTTATATGTATTGCAATTATTTAATGTGGGTTTAAGTGTAAATTAACGAACCTTAGCGCTGCTTGTTCGTGTTGGTCTATGTTGAACCATCATTATTTTATTTGGTCCATATATTTTTTATTATGTGAACAAAAGAAAGTTGACGTCACATTTCACTTATCATCTTGTAACGAATCCAGCTCTCAGATATAGTTTTATAAGCCTACAAAATCTGACCAACGGTTTATAACCCTTGGTTATCTCTCGCTTCTAACAAAACAGCACAAAGCACTATATTTAGTTTATTATATATTATATTTAGACTATATTTAGTTCATCCCATAAAAGACCAAACAGTCGATGCCGGCTGTAGTCTAGAAATATATACCTATTAATAAAGTGCATATTTAAAAAAATACCTAGAACAGATAAGTTAACGGGAAGTACTAGTTATTAAGAATTAAATTTTATTTTCCTTTTTAAAATTTATATGAAAAATACTATAATATCTAGGTATAACTAAAGTTTCCTTAAAAATCTCGTGAAGTATGTAATTGGTAGATAGCCCAGAGATTCGAAAGTCAAAAGTAGAGCTTAGCTACGAGTATAAGCCCTGTTTTATAGGCTGCTGCTATTGCTGTATACATTGCTGTTCCTGTTACATTTTTGCGTTTAGTAAACTATACTTTACTAGAATAAGTAAAAAAGAAACAAATAAGTTAACCATAGTAAGTTATAAGACTAATCCTAGATGTCATGCTTAAAAGTCGTACAAATTATACATTATCTTGTTAGACCACCGAAATTTACAGAATCTAAAGTTACACATTCTATTATTCCTCTGATGTTCAGAGGATTTATCGAAATTCATAAGCATCTTTTATGATGTTGGATGTATTTTGATAATTTCATATATTCAACGGAACGAAAAAAGGTAACAAATAGAATTATTATGTATTTTTGAAGACGCTAGTACCTAGTAACAACTGTACTTATAATATTAATTCAGTGTTTACAAATGCAAGCGGCTGACGCTTCATGTTACACCAAAAGTTTATCTTGTTACCAAGTTAGATCGTCTCATTGACACTATAGCTTACAGCGCTTTCCGCTTTGCTTTATGTTTAAAACACCGTATACATGTAGGTTCAATTTTAGGACTTTAGACTCTACGACGTTTTCTGTAATAGTAATAAAAGTAATTGGATGCAATTCCTGATCAATAATAAATTAAAGTAATCTTTGAATAAATCCTTTAATTACTTCTTAAATCGAAAGATGTCGATCGCATCTTTTTATACCGGTCTTTTCCAGGGCAAAAGCTCATAACATTATAAAATACTTACATCGCTGTAAGAAAAAAAAAAGATATCATAACAGATGCCTGCATAATAAGTAAGTATATTATCCTTGAGCGATTTGGTCCAGACATGTAGATAAATACCAAAGTGACAAAAGAATATTTACAAAAAAAGTATGAAAAAATATGAATGTGTTCTTAATTTGTACAAAAGTTAATACAATTTGCACAACTGCATGCTCACACGCGTGTATGCTCAAGTGTATACGGACACACATAGACACATCGAATTGGAAACAGTTACTACCCAAGTAATTTAAAAAATATACATAATTGTTCAATAGAAACATGAACATGTATACATGGAGACCCATTATTGAATACTAAATTGCATTCATACATAGAACAAAACTACAAGGACACAAATATTTTAACTACCATCAAATAAACAATATAATACGAAATATACAATTAAAAAGTACATAGTAGTAGTTTTAGAAAGCGAGTATTAAAAAAAATAACTAATGCTATAAGTACTATTCTAGTAACAAAATTAAAAATACTAGAATTACAAGCAACATCAAAAGCCACTCAGACTTAAATTTTTAACGATTGTAATTGCCTTTTTATTGCCATGAAAATAAAAGAGCATTCAGCCCACCTGGTGTTAATTTGTTACCACAACTTATAGATCAGTTACAAATGTATCGGTACTCGTGATGATTAAGATAGAACCAATAGGAACGTCGCCGACTCGAACACCTGACAAAGCTACGAAACATTGATCGGAACAACTCGGTTTTAACAGTCAAACAACTTATTCAACTGAGAAATAGTGCACTTCTAAAAGTAAAGACATACATCTTAGCTAAAAATGTAGTAATGAATAACACTAAACGCAAGCGCGAACAACAAAGCCGGAACAACAATGCTATTCTAACGCGTGACATATTCAGCAGGAAAAGATTGTTAAGGTGTTGCATCTGCAATACTCGTAGGACTGTGCGCTTAAGAGCACTATATACACTTGCAATTTTAGATGCATTCTAAACCATTCAACTACAACATCACGACAAATATTAAATAAATATATTTAAGCATGTATGTATTTGCACACCAAACGAGCTTTGTCCCACGCCTTGATTTTTATGAAACAACTTGATATTCGCACGCATATTTTTTGTAGCTACGATTATCATACTGGAACTGCCTGCGGTTCCTATATAATAATATACTTTTATATAATATATTGACAATATTGTTAATACTATCATACATAGGTATATCTGTACTAACTCTATTAACAAGAATAACAAATATACGCGAACATTCTGCCCGGAAACTGTTTTCAGCGGGCTTTTCCTGAATCACGCGTGGATTTGAATGCATGACTTTTGATTACTTTTATGGAATGTTTAGATCATTTATTAACTATTCACCATCTAAAACAATATTGAATACTTCAAAATGCATACAGTATTCTTAGACTGACTGAATAATCTTCTTATTTATGCCTCCAATTAAATTTTCATGATTTCCGATATCTCAGCGAAATAAAATATACGTCTAAATTTAGCAAGATGCATAGGAGGTATCGTATTCAAGGTACCTAATAAAAATTCACCACATCTGAATATTATTAATTACAAATGAACGTGGTTTTCCAAATGAGTCACAAAGTTAGCTCACGTTTCTGGGACCTACCTATGTGATTACGGTGTTGCGTGGGGTGCGCGTACGGCTGAAGCACAAGGGTGCGCTGGGGCGCTCAGGATCGGTGGCAGGCGGCGCACAAACACTCACATTCAAATATTTGTCTAACCTTGATGCGAATCGGCGCACTCCGGGTTCCATCCGACGACGATCGTCGATACAGACGGGTCGAAGGGTTCGCTTCAGGTGTAACAGTGAAAGCGACACTGGTCGTGAGGATGGGAAACGTTTTGCGGCGCGGGCGTCGGGCCGGACGGCAGGCGCATCGGTGCGCCGCCACCGGCGGTGTGGTCGCGGGGCTGCGGCGCGGCGGCCGCGCTACATGTCACGGTGCGGCGAGCGCGCTCTTCGCGCCGTGGTCACCGACTCACAGTGGCGTCGCCGTCCTACTGTCTGCCCGACGGCCGGGACGGCGGCGCGCGTTGCACCG
>DWJN01004875.1:0-11980 GCA_018248895.1 Carystus phorcus
CGGTTGAAGGAGAGAGTGCTGTGCTACACACGACAATCGAATTTAGAGATGTTTTTTCTCCGTATAAAATTACTTGGTAATCTAAAATCACTTTTTTTATTAGATTACCAACAGGTTTCCATCGACCCATTAATGGCCCACGACTGAGCAGGGTCTCTCAACACTGAGGAGGTCTATAGCATATTCCACCATAAACCTCCAACGGGGATTGATGGAAGGGTTTAAGATCGACCCAAGCGTCGGAAGTTATTAAGCCGCTCGAAGGCCTCCAATATGGCTCGATGAATTTTTCTTAACAATCGGGACCGACGGCTTAACTTGTCCTTCAAAGCACGGAGACTCAAGAAATGTTTGTCACTAGCGGTCACCCATCCAGCTACCGCCCACGCCCGCAGTTGCTTAACTCTGTTAACGCGAGCCGTTGGGCTATAAATCAAGGTAGGTGGTAATGGGTTGTTAACGCTTAATGTCATTCACAAGTTAGCTGTATCGCGATTAATTGCGTCGGTTCATTTGTCGTTAATTGTACGAAGCCGTGTTTTATTGGCATCACTGTGTAACTAAATACTTCTAAGTTAGGGCGCTCACCATCTAAGGCATCTCTGCTTACCATCAGGCAGGATACTAGTCGAGCATTAACTCATTTTTTTATTAAAAAAAAATAGGTGGATGCTTGTTATGTTTGTCGTGTCGAGCTATCGTCTATATCTGGGAGGTAAGGTGTCGTGTGCCGTGTCAGGGGTCTGACGGACGAGTCGGAAATCCTGCGGTTCCTGCAGCACGGCACGCTGGTGGGGCTGCTGCCGGTGCCGCACCCCATCCTCATCCGCAAGTACCAGGCCAACGCGGGCACGGCCGCCTGGTTCCGCACCTACATGTGGGGCGTCATCTACATCAGGTATGTATCAGCTATATTGATTTTTGAAGTTGTGAATACGACTTTTGAATGGTTTTTAAAGTGAATAACTTTGAAACAGTTAAAGTAGCAGTGAAATATTTACATGATTAAATTATTCTGAATTCGGAGTCAAATATCATTCATCTAATGATGAATATAACTTTAATTAGTTCTAAAATTGATTTCATTAATTCCTTTCATTGAATTTGTTTTTATTATACCATTATTATTAAATCGAACAGTTGAAGTTAATTTGAAGTTTTCATAATATTGTTCTAAGACATACATACTCGAATTTTGCAGAAATGTCGACCCGCCCATTTGGTATGACACGGATGTGAAGTTGTTCGAGATCCAGCGCGTGTGACCGGCGCCGCCCCCACCGCGCCTCACTCTGCCTCACCCTGCCTGAGATAACAAGACCAAACAGATAATCATCCATCAGCCTTTGCACGTACAATGCTGGACCGAGGCCTCCCCTAATAAAAAACATCTTTATTATTATCGCAGACAAATAATATTATGGATATATTAATTTTACCAGTCCTTTTTACCACGAATACACCAGTTAAGAGAAAATAAATAAAAATACGTATTCTGCACTGTAGAACAGGTTTTAAGTTGTTACAACTGCGACTGTCCTGTATAAAACTTGACTTAGTACTATTGGTTGATGCCTTACTATCGACTAAAACAAGTCCCACTATCTCCAGTATCAATAGTTTTACGTTGGATTGTATAACGTCAATACTATGGATACTGTCGGTAGCTTTGCACTATCGATAGTTAACTAAAACTACTATCGATAATTCTCACTATCGTGTATTGTGACGTCATAATACTTTACAATACTGTCGATGAGCAACCAGTACTAGTAGTAGTATTGTTGAGCCAAACATCACGTGTCGATGTGTGACGTCCGCCTGCACGCCGATTTGTACCACCTGATGTTATAATATATTTTTATAGCAATGCAAACATCACACCTTAGTCGCTGTGTTGAGGTTAAATGTTGAAATCTATTTTCGATTTTTCAAAATTAACAAATTTAAAATCTGCGGGTCTAAATCTTTCCGTAGCTCATATTATTATGTTCGGAATATAATACATAATTAGCACTTAGTCAATTTCACATACGTTCAAATTGTTGCATATTCTTAATTTACGTAATTAAATAAAATAGTTATTTATTTATTATCCGTAATCAATTATTGCTAAGTTTCGAAGGCTACGTGAAGAATTTGTCTTTTTAATTCTAATTATAGTTATCATATCGTAGTTCCACACGCTGACTCAGTTACCTTGTCTGTGTATTCAATTTTAATTTGCACTGACGTTTGCATAACAATATAATATTTGCAAATACTAATTTTAGGTACAAAATCTCTATAGAGTACGCTTGTCGCTCATTTAGCTACTACGCTTGTTCAATACAGAATGAAGTTTTATTATAAATCACCTCGTAGGTTTTAAGTGTATGAAAGTTATTATTGTTTTTTTTTTTCGTTATTGCTTACAGGGTATTACAGGGCAGCCCAACTAATTTATTTAGCTGCATTTTGTGTCTTATGATATATTTTATTGAACATATCGAATGTTACTTTATTAAGCTGTATATCTATATCGGATACCGATGTATATCAATGATATGTAATACATCTTTTCTATCTCCACAGAAAGCATATTAGTGGAGAAAATAAATGTGTATTATAGATAAATTTTCTATACACCTCAATGTAAAAATATGACTTACGGACATGTTAAATTAACAAATCTCACTGTCTTTATGTAATTGATTTCAGCGCAGCTATAAGCTTACTTTTTACTCTTTACCTAGTCATATTGTTACGAGCCTTTTTTATAGATAACACGATTTATTAAATATACTTACAATATACAATTTTTGTATCCGCCTTTGGGGAGTACTGACCGAAACGGCTTCATTTTATTGGTGTATGTACCTTGGAAAACTTAAATAGGATGGCAACTAAGTCATTGTCGCTTTGGTCGATATACACTTTCTCGTTTTGTTAACGGGGTCAGAGCATCTAACCTATTACCTTCTAATAGCTAACACCAGACATTTTACTAACGAAGAATTGTTACAATATACAACGATAAAAAATGGTTATCCGCAAGAACCGGTAATGCCTTATTGAATAAAGTTATATTTTTTAACTAAAATTGTGAATTTTCATTCTTATTTGAAGTCGGCAATGATTTAGTTGCTAATACATTAATTAGAAAATAAACTATGTGAGATATTTTAACATACTAAATTGTAATGTATCACGTTTGTTAAATATTTATAAATTCTTATAATATATGCTAACATTCCAGTCGGGTGTTTTAATGGAGGCAATTTTGAGCGCTCGCTAAAATATCATTTACCAAAAATACTATATTCAATTGGGGAATGGATATTGTTTCATGACATACTTTGTCTTATCAGCGGCTTTGGGCAGTACAACAGAAGAATAAATAGTTTTTGTAATCAATACATTCTACCAACATCCTTGCTTATAGCAATATTTGTAATTTGTCACGTAAGAAATAGAGAGTGGACGACTAATTGATTTATACAAATATCCGAATGCCTCTACAGTTATGATCCAAAAATGTATTACAAAGTATTTGACAAACATAAAATACCTTTCCAACGAGCACCGTTATTAATATGTGCAGTTGTATCACAGAACATTATTACTCCTTACGTGAGTTGTATTACCAAATATTTTACTTGTACATAGGTACTTATTTTGCTACAACCGAAGTATCTGGTACCTCACCACGAGGTATCTGAACGTCAGGATCAATGATCGTCGCTGTGTCGGCGGCTGTTTGTGTGAGTTTAGAGTTAATCTATTTATTTTGATGATCACTTAATAATGTACTTAATGTTATGGATTTTAAATATATAAAAATATGAGCTTGCATTTGAGTTTTTTTTTCTGAAATGAAAAATGGTAGTGATCTCCAGATTTGAATGTATCCTGAATCTGTTCTGGGTTTGATTTGGAATTATAGATCGCGGACGCTGAATATGCAAACTCTAACGGCTATTCCTTGCAAAAATAGTGAATAAACGTTATAATTTTAAAAGGTTCTGGACCTATATGATAGGAATATGTGTAATATATTAACGTAACATTAGGGCCTTATTGAATAAAATACACGTCGAGATTAATTAAAACAAAGTTCACAATAATTACATTTATTGAAGCATCCTTACAAATAGTAACCCATACACTCCGTCCGGGGTCCGATACAAAAATAACACTGCAGGCGCCCACGACCATTAACTCATACAATAAAGTAATAAAAGTAATTCACTCAACTAGCGCGACTAGAATACAATTAAAATTTGCTGCCTCTCTTCATAAAGTAAATGTACTATACTATATTTTAAAATTTGTATAAATAAATGCAAATAAAATTGTATTTATAGTTATAAAGATTACATTCGAGATCATGACCTAATAAAACTTAACACAAATAACTGCATAATTTCATAGCACAATATAACTTTTACCTAACTTAGGCCGTATTGACAAATGTATTATTTGAGAATAGGTTCCTCCAAAGTTATTTAGTAACATAGTTGAGAAAAAACAATGTCATACAAGTAACCTTATTCAGGTGTCTACATTACACTGGACAACTAGTCTATACTAACATACAATATAATTACAGAACAGATACTTTATATTGGTGGGATATTTTAAGGATTTTTTGATAATTACTTTTATATTGGTATACAAAGGTACAGTTATGTTAAACCACACAGAATATTGATTATTATCATTTTTCTGAATCACTAACAAGCAATGGTTAGTGGCCACCTGATGGTAAGTAATCACCAAGATGGCGATTTGAGGAGTTGCAGGTTGCCAACCTTGAAGGATGTGAATAACACTGTTTTAATAAACAAATTTAAAATAATTTTGAATTAATGGGAAAGGAAATGAACTCAGGTATTCGGTGCTATTTGGCACAACTTGAGCTTTGTGAGATGTTAATCTGAAGAACTCGTTTTTACAAAAACATTAAAAAACAATTAGAAATTATCAATTAAATACGATTTTGTTCAGTAAATGTTCTGTAATATACTGATAGAATATATCCAACATACACAATAGCTAGGTTTCAGTTAATTTTACACCAAATACTCATACAAAACTATGTCTTATATCGAAAATATTTACTGAACACTGAATTATTATGTACAATTTTATTTAAATTGCAAAATCTAAACTGTCAGAAATGTAAACAAGCTACTTGTGCGCAATTAACAGATCAACGACATAAACATTGCACAGGGATCCTGCATCAATCAATTAAACATTATATTTCGGAATAACTTCGAGCCACTCCGATCTATACACAGTATACAATCTCACCTATCACTGAAATAGATAGCAGGAGGGCCCTAGCAAAGAAAATCCATGTTGCAACCCGCCCTAAACCGATATAACACCAGAAACCACTAGTTTCAGAAGCCATAATGTTTAGCGTGGCTATTACCAAGCTAAAAAATGCAAATTTTGTTTAGTTCAAATATCTAATATAAAACTTCACTAATACTGTCCAAACTTAGTTTAATCACCTCCAACTCCTGTTTAAATCATATGTACATATATTGGACACTACAGAAGTGTTCAACAGTGATTTTACTGTAAACATCAATGGCAATAAACATTTTAACTATCAGGTGATCAGGATCATTATACTGCATAGTCTTGGTGACAATGTCCCATGTAATTAGACCTAAACATCAATATAAAAATATAAACATTGTGAATCGTAAGTACTTGATAAAGTTCAAAACATTGTTACACAGCAACAACTGCCAAATCAATTGCATCAATTAAGCTCAATGGCGCCATGTCATAAGCTAAAATATTAAGTGATAGTCAAGCAATGTCAGCCTACAACTGCTGTACATAGCAGTCAAAATTTGTATGCATTTTATTGCATTCAATAAGAATAAATCAGAAACGTATGTAATAATTCTCCTATGCCAATAACACTTCACAATAAAATTATATTAAGCGGGTATTGTTGACACAAACAGTGCTTCTTGATATCTAGAATAAGTGTTATAATTTCGTATTATTTTTAAACAGTCATTTCATACCATATAATCTCGTTATTGTTTTCTACTTAAATATTATTTGACTACGGCAGGTGGAACCCTGTTAAAACACCAATTACAGCAAATGGCTATATCTAACATCAATATATTAAAACAACTTATACAATATACCCAATCCATGTAATTACCTAACCGTATAGAAATGATTTATTCACATACTACAAAATATAAATGAAATGTGAATAAATAAGTGATTTTAAACATATTTTTATTATAAACTTATAAAAAAAATATATTTCATCATATTAAAAATCATTTGACGTTTCATAGAAAAAAATATTTAATATCATTAAGACTTGGTTTCATATGACATCAAGGTATTTTTAATTATTTGGCTAAAAGATTCTCTAGACATGTAGTTACATTTTACAGCCTATCCAAACATTTAACATTTAGTCTAAGCTATCAATACATGATATAGCAACACCACAGTTTAATTATAATTTTAGATATATTACACACATGGAACATTTTGAATTATTATTCATAGCTTTGGTGATAAACTTATACACCCATTAACTAATAACATTTTATTAATGTGTATTTACTATCAGTTTTGCATAAGGTTTTTTATAAACCCATTTATGACAATTAGGTCAACACACAAATGCTTCATTATCCTAAATTATATATAAAAAAAAATTATATAAAAGAAGACTAGGATTTAAATTGCAATTGAATCATAAAATAAAATGTTATTCAAATTCAGTCAATAAAGATTAATTATACAATTTGCTAAAAATTACCATAAATTAAATATGCACCTAACCATACTGAAGAAGATTATTAAACAACATTTTGCTCCCGATTTATATGACTTATTTAATTACTTTATATCGGAATTAATAAGTTACATACTTATTGTACCAATATTAAGTCATGTCAATCACACAAGCACTTTATAAAATCATGAAACATGCTTGCCTCCAATGTGTACATTAAATTGTATATTTACTGAAACAACAAACAAATTCCACATTCATTATGGTCCAATAGAACCGTCACAAAACTTACACTTGACTTGTTTCCGAGCAACTTTACACATTCATTAATCAATTCGACCATGCAAGGGGTGAAATTATGGAGGCTAATATTCCACCTACACCAGATATTCACTTCACTGTCACAATATTCACTCGATCACTTGAATCACATTGTTAACTATGAGCCGTTGTGCGTCCTCGCTCGTCGCCACCGATTTCACAGGTTATATAATGAACTCGGTGGCGGGCACGGGCGAGGGCGGGCGGTGCTAGCTGAGCGCGCTGTAGGCGGGCGGCAGCGGCGAGCGCGCCGGCAGCAGCACGGCGATGTGGTAGGGCGGCGGCGCTTCCGAAGCGCTCGCCACGCTGCTGCCGGTGTGCTCCGACGACTGCAGCAGCGTGGCCAGCGAGATGTCGTCCGACGGTTCCGATGGTGGCTGTAGATGGAAACGTTTAATGGTGTTAGCTCTAGATTCATTAAGAGGAATTATTGCAATTAATATTATTAAATTTTGTATTACAGTCGGTCTAGACCTAACCGGCTAAACATGCAACCTAATGTTTAACCTTGTGTTTAAAAAAAGTCCCAGGTTAAGCACATATTTAAATTGTAGTTTACAAATAAACACTGGTTCTAATTTTAAATAGATAACCATGCCATCCTTGAGACCTTGATACATGAAATTGTAGTGTGAGTATTTCAGTAATGTTGTTTCTAATTTTTGTGTTTTACATAACGATTTTCAGAATGTGATCTCTCCCCGTTTTTTGATAAACCGTATTTAGCCGTGTTCTCTAGTGTGATGATGACGTCACCAATACTCAACAAGACTCACGTGTCGCTCCCGCTCCCTCTCGCGGCGCGCGGTGGAGGAAACGCGCTCGGGCACGGCGGGGGGCGGCGCGGGCCGCGCGCGGCACAAGGTCAGCGCGCACCCCACGCCGCACACGCAGGCCACCGCCGCGCACACCACGCCCGCCTCGCCGCCGCGCGACTCCGGCTCGCGGGACACCTGACAACGGCATTATGATACAAATACAGATCCAATACTAAAGATCACCGATGCGTTGTCGGACAAGTTGGACTCTTACTCCAGCTAAATTTTCTACACTGCAACCAGTATAATACAAAAACAGTCTCCTATATATTCAAGAGAGTTGTAGAGAAATCGTAGTTAAACTGGGCGATAATGTTAAGTGGCCACGGTGAAAAAGAACTGACCCAATTAGCCTTATTTATTGTTCAGCTGACTGCACCACTTGTATAGAATTATTCCTAATATTCTTATTAAGACGCAGAAGAGGAATGTTCACCTGTCTATCAAAATAATATTTAGCTCCAGCCAGGAATACAGTGGCGAGAGCGAAGGAGACCAGCATGCCGAACTTGAGGTGCGGCGCCATCATGGGCGAGTGGTGGATCCCCAGCGCGGCCGTGCGGAGCAGCGTGTCGGGGGTGACGCTGCGGGCGGCCGCCAGGCTGGCGATGGTCGGCTGCGGGGGCTCCGGCGGCTCCGGCGGGATCTCCACGTACAGGCTCGGCTCCTCCGGCTGACGGCGGGACGAGTGCACCGGTGGCATGGGAGGCGGCCTGGAATATCGTCATAATATATGCGATTATTTGTCCTTTAATAAAATTATATTGTTTTAATACTAAATTTTGTTTTTTTTTTCTGTACATTTTATATAAGAATATATGCAAACAAAACCAACTATATCACTACCTTTATGAGGAACTCTAAGTTTTGTGAGTCGGCAAATAAAGACCAACATGTTGTCTAAGGTCTGTTCCCCTCACTTTGTGAGAGACTCCAGTGCAGAAGTTCGACAATTAAATATTTTGATGATGATGATATCTCTAATCTACGATTCTCTTATATACAATCGTTACTTATAAGTTTTGTTAAAACATATGAAATGAATAATAAATAGACAATGTCTGTCTTTACTGGAGTTTCAACATTAAACATTTCATTAAAATGATAAGTTGAGTCACAAAGTTGTTAGAAAATGGTTATCCTCAAGAGTGATAATCATTGAAAGGTGCAGAAGTCACTGTAATATAATAATATTAAGTGATGTAATGAGTTCTCACCCATACTGGCGCTGGGTGCGCGGTCTCCTCGGCGGACAGTCGGCCGGCGCCAGACGATGTGGCAGGCCCTTGCGTCCCGCGTACACCCGCCCACGCGAACGCCCCACACCCACGCCTGTGTCATAAGCTGTTCTTTCATAAGGATATCACATTTTTACACACCAAAAGTCTAACTAAGTTTAGCCTTTTAAGATTCACAGATTATATTAATTTCATACTCTTCAATATTTACATGATGTCTTGTTAGACAAATGCTGTTTCTTGGTTACATACTGATAGCGGTAACCAAATAGTTTATAATTACACTGGAATCCAAAAGGTGGTAGGTAGGTATTAGTGTATGCCCCATTTATAAATAATTATATAGTTATTGTATTATGGAATAAAACGGCAGAGCATGTCTGTAGGACATATAAGTAATTGTTTATGTGAATTAAGCACTGATTCCCATGTAAGACTCCCTCATTATTCTTTGTGATGTGTAAGATGTTTCTTTCAGTAAAGAATTCTATAAGTTTATTACTGAAAAATAATGCAATAATAAGGTGTAAGATTCAAGTCTGGATATATTAATGATTGACATCATATTGACATATTGATGATGATATTGTCTTAATAAAAGAAAGAATACAAAAGCATAATAACTAAGTAGGGGGCTTCATTCATCTCGAGTTAAGCCACCATACTCTGCCTATAGTACATTGTACTGGACAACATATGAGTCCAAGTTTCCTGATCCATTTATTTTGAGAATACTGGACTAGTCTGGATTATGCACTATCCAGTTTAATCCATATGATACTCAGGCATGTTACTAGGGTTTGCTCATTAGGTAATATTATACAAACCTAATGAGGTAACTGCAATTTATGAAAACTAAAGCTACACCATCTTATACCAGAAACTTGCTGCATTATTGGTAGATTTGGTAGTCAAACATTTGAACTGCAGATGAATAGTTCCTCACATTTAAACAATGACTTCCGGAGCTGCAGATATTTTTCAACCAGTGTTTTACACTTGATGATGGTCGCTGATTATACTATTTAAGAATAACGTTAACTTATTTACCAGCTGAAAGGGACGAAGGGACACGATGGCGGCCGGTGTAGGCGCACTGACTGCGCTTGTCTATCCAAAAATGCATTGAAAAGCAGGGCAAGCGCCGCCCTAAACTACACTGTACTTGGAAATCCTACTCTATTTGCATGCTTGAAGATTTATCTGTGAAAGTATAAAGACATAAGATTAAACAGAATTTCGCACACGCCAGGACAGTATTTTAACAAAAAGCCTCACCTGCAATTTAATTGTCTATCCTAAACACATTCGATTATTTTAAAGCAAGTATTACTAACACTAAAAAATATTCTAAATAAAAAATGCGAAAACTATTAAATCTAACAGTGTCGTATTTTTTTTTTTCACATTTATTTTACACTACCGAATTAAATTTTAGTTTCGCTTCACTGACAGCCATTTCATTAGTTTGAATAATACTTGTTTTGGCTGCAACTCGTATTGCTGTATTTTATTCTCGCTGAGAGAATCACGAATTTTGTCTGCAAAAATTAAGCTTTTGCTATAAACATTTAAATGCTAAAGTATTCGAATCAATCTAAGTGTGAAAGTACCTTACGTTTCGTGACAGCTGCCTGGCTTGCTTGCTTGGTGCCTGGCGCTGGGCGGGGTGCGCAGCACAACAACGGAGTTACCAACATTGAGAATGATTTCGCAGATCAATATTCGATTTTGTATTTATTATTTTCAAAAGTAATCTCAAAGAGTATGTAACACTACGTTTATGTAAACTGACCAATACGGCGTAGTACACACATTAAGACTTTAAGGATAATATAGATAATGCCAATATTCACTCAATTTGCTATATATTTTTTATTCCGGAAATAATTACAAAGAATACTATTGTTTATCTATTTAATGAAACGTTATCCATTGATACGTTGATAACTCCTATTTTCATTTTTTTATTATGATGAAGAAAGTGAATTTATGTTTTTGACGACTCAGGAACAACTAAATAAATTTCCTTCACCAAACTCAGTAAGGATTTGAACGATTTGAAAACTACCGCGTTATGAACAAATACTTTAAACTATAGATAATAAATACATTGTATTAAAACTATATAGGTATTGTTTATATAAAATAATGTACTCTGTGGTTCACTGACAGTGTTACCAGATCTGTTAAAAAAAATCTCAATAGCTTTCTTAATTTTTTAAATGATAAAACCGACTTCAATTAAATACACCATATTGAATAATCGGATTCCAAAGTCATATGCATCAAGTAAAGACGCATTAATAAGAATAACTCAGAAACTACTGATCAGATTTCGAACAAATTTAAATTATACTACATAATGAGTACCAATTTTCGAGTAAAAAATAAATCATCGAAATCGGTACACTCAGTAAAAGTTATGAAGTAACACAAATAAAAGAAAAAGTATCCAAATAAATTGAGAACCTCATTTTTTAAGATAGTAAAATTGGTACATTATTATTACAAAGTGTTATAAAATCGACTTCATCAGGAAGAAACACTGACTTACACCCAAAACGATGTATATGTTCCATTTAAATTTTGTTAGCTGTTTATCAGTCTTTTTGTGGTCTTACTCAGTCAAGGAATCGAATTACTATTGTAATCTATTGTTAAATCCACCAGTAACACATATTTCACCAAAATTCTTGTGATGCAAAAGTCACATTATCACGTCGTCTTTTTTTAATGTACGAGTATAAGCAATAGGGAATATGCATAAAATTTTAAATTGTCTCAAATTTTTTTTTTCGAATCCTTATTATCGTCATATTATAATT
>DWJN01004876.1:0-11980 GCA_018248895.1 Carystus phorcus
CGGGGCACCGCTACGAAATCCGCTTTACCGCCACCGCCCTCCGCGGCGGTGCGCGGTGTCGTGTGTTAATCGCCTAAGTCGTAATGTTTTTGCATTGAGCGAAAATGTTATTTAGTTTACTGCATATTTCCTTATTACTATTTTTTTGGAAATTTTCCTTTTCCGTGACAATGGCGTTTGTGGGTTGCTTATGTCCACTGAAAATGGCGAGATTAAAAGCATTTTGTTAAAAAAGAGCAAAGTGTTTGTGTTATGTAAAATAAACAGCGAATTTTGCCAAGTGCCCAGGTGACTGGGGACTTAAGCTGTTAGCCCTAAGCCCTAACCGGACTGCGGGACATGACAGCCGTATTAGAGGCTCGCCTCTCAACTGAACAAGCCGTGTGTTTAAACAGGATTTATTGCGAAACGCCGCCATCTTAGCCTAACGTAGATGAGTATGATTAAAGAGAGACAGAGAATCAGTATAGGCAATCAATACTTATTTAACAAAGCTAAGATAATAAATAAAACACCAAACATTTTTTAATTATTGTATTTCATTATTTTGTAACTGATCTATTATTTATTATTATTTATAAATAAGTTGTTATGTCGAAAGATACGGTCTTTACATTCAGTTTTATTACCTCAATTGATATTACGTAAAATTGCATCTTTTGTGGTTGGACAAAAGGCATGAAACCTATAAAAAAGAACTGAACATGGACCGCATTCGAGCAACTAATTTGTTAAATATAATGAAGAAAATTTTAAAATTACAGGAGTAAAATTTATAGCACCGATTTATAAACGCACGAAAGGACCATTACGATTTTAATTAAAAACCAGACCACGTAAACAGTGTGAAATATTGTGCATAAATATGGTCGGGTGTTGTTCTTCGAGAACTTTTTCAGTCAGAAATAGTGTCCAGTGAAATGTTTTATGGGTCTCAAGTTGAAAGGTCAACTTTTAGATTAACGACCTTCAGCGGACATATTTTACGTACTCGTCGGCTCATTGTTATTTTACTGGTCTTGGGATGAATTTGGTTTGGAAAATATTGTTTTATGGCTGCTCAATTTGAAGAATAACTGAGTGTACAAAATATTACTCATCCCTCGCAGAACACAGGAATTTAAGGCTGAAATATTTTGTTTACAATAAAGGTTATATTTTAATATAGGAACCAACTACTTAACTTGCCCTATGAGTACTATTTTATATTCTGAAATGTATAACTGTATTGTATATATTAAGGTATAACTATATTGTATGTGCAAATTTTAGTATTTATTTTACATTAATATAACGCGTATGTGGTTTTTTCAATAATCACGGGTGAAACTTTAATCTTCCGTTCCTTCATTTCTATTTCTCCCCGTTTCCTTCAAAACCAGCAATTGTTATGAAATATTTTACAAGTATCACGAAGAATAAACTATTAAAACGATTTCAAAACTATTCGTATGTTAATTGAAGAGGGGTTGAAATTATTCAAAATTAAAATGGCGTCCATCCGTCGTAAATGATCTGCCTCCTAATCCCACAATTTGATATACGTCTGCGTCAAACTGCCTGACCCAGGCTTGGTGACCAGACACGGCTAATTTACCTTAATGCTCTTACCCTTGTCTGCATTAACCATTAACTTGTGACATGCTTAATTCGCTAAGTGCTTTGGTCAGTCGGTCGCGATAGTGTCCAAGTTGAGAGCGATCTCGGCCGATTTTATTGCTGTCATGAAAAAATGTTATCATTTTATTATTCTTGGTTGCAATTTTAATTAGAACTGTGGGCCGTAAATGCTCGTTCTTTTTCAAGGAATATAATTGAATTAGAAAATCAAGCAATGCTACTCCAACCATTTCTACTATGTTGTTTGAAGTTGTCAATGTGATGAATAAAACAACGGGTTTTCGCCGCCGCCTATTATTTTCTATTATAGTAATTTTTATTGGTATTAAATTATAGTTATTTTATAACACTAATATGAAATGCTTTGCGGTCTTATCGATGTTGATATCATTTCGATTTTTGGAATCATTTGTACCGGATGTAATCTTTATCGATTACTGGTCTTAGGTCGCGTTTTTGCCGTTACGTGGTTGCACGTTTATATTCATTATTCTTTCCTTTCTTCTTCTTTCTTGGCTGACAACGTATCAGGGATGCTTTTTATGTTGCTAATGTTTATGGTCGACGATGACTTACCATTATATGACTCACCTGTTCGTTTGCCCGTGAAAACAACTATGTTATATAAACCGAACCGATTTATCTCCGTGCTAATTTTCATTTCGTATCCATTCAGAAGTACAAGTAATAGTGAATCAGAGGCCATGGGTATTCGTGTCATACTCTGAGCGTAATGAGTCCTTTTTAGTCTGTTCAGTACCTCTGCAACTTCAATGTGAAATAAAGTATCCTTATAATATAAAAATTTAATTCAACTAACCACTTCTGTAGAGGTACTATGGACTAAATAAATGTTTCTTCTTCTTCTTCTTCAGTCGTTGAGTTTTGATTAAGCAATATGCATTCAATCAAACTTTTGTTATGTTATTAAAATTATATTTCATGTCGTGAAGAGCTTTGTATTTTAATAAGGAAGACGCAATCGGTTTAAACGTCTTAGTATTTTGGGGTCAAGATATATTTGGCATAAGAAATCTACCATCGTTTTCATTTTGTTTACATAAGTATTGAGATCAATAAGAATAGAGAAGTATAAGAATAAGTTTTAGTAGTCATGATAGGATTTTCGTATATTTCGCTACACAAACACAATTTAGCAGCAAAATTGAGTTAGGAATAAAATTAAAAAGCTCATCACTAGACCGTATTATTTATTATGCCAGGGATAACCTTAGTGCTTATTTAGGGGCCATTTTTGTTAGGCTAGAGCAAGGGTTTGGTCAAATTAAATAAACATTTATTCTACTTTGCGTTACGTAGATCAATGAATAAATTGTGCCTAAATATGTTAACCAAGTTTACATCTTATATGTTACGCATTGTGTATACCTACTTACTTTTGTGCGTCGTTTTTAAAGGATTTTTCAATTTCTGTCTCAGGTTCATGATATTTTTTCTACGTTAGTTACATTAGCAAACTGATACTAAGTGATCAACGTAGCCATGCCTGTCAGACAAGTGAAAAAGAAATTACCTACTAACTTTGATGGTTTTAACCGAAACACGATAAGTTATTTTGCAGATAACTCAAAATGTGTGTTAGCTTCAACTTTAATTAGAAGAATCTGCTCTGTACAACGAAATCTTTCACGCCCACAAGAACTGATCAAAAGTATAAAAGTAAAATACAAAAGCTTTATCTCTTCTAGTCACTAACAACCAAAGAATATTGTTCCAAAAGTATAGCTTTCTTGATAAATTACATGAAATAGTGTAAAAATTTTATTTGTCAATTTTTAGTATCAATATTTCATTTACGGTGCTGAGATCTTAATATAATTAAAATCAATTACATTTGTAATTAAACACACCTATACCATACATGGTTATAATGTGGAGTATGATTTAACCTAATAGCATTATCTTGGTATATCACGGAATGGGGAATGAACCGCGAAGCATTCGTAGCACTGATTGGGCGCTCGGCTGAAACTTAGTCAGTTTAGTTTTAGTAGCTAATTTAGGCTTTTTATAATTACTAGCTTACCCAGCATACGTTGTTTTGCCACAAAAAATTAAGGCGTGGACCACCCTTAGCATTTAGGGGTATGAAAAATAGATGTTGACCGATTCTAACACCTACCTAATATGCATACAAATTTTCATGAGAATCGATCAAGCTATTTCGGAGGAGTATGGTAACTAATATTGTGACACGAGATTTTTATATATAAGATTATTATTGTCACTTTTCTCATCATCTATATTATGGGAAAAGTCATTTTTGCATTCTTGAAAATTTATATAAGTGCGTATCATCAAACTGTATCAAAATTCTGTACCTAACTGTACATTCATAGTCACCGCTCCTAGCCAAGTGGCGGAAAGAAGCAAACTAGATAAGTTTTTATAAGGACAAAGTTAGATGAATCTTGACTGCATAATGACGCGGATTAAAACTTGTTGATTATGAATTTCAGACTTTATCACGATGGAAGGTGGACATTGAAAACGTTAATGTTTTTTAATGAATACTTCCGGTGGTTTTGTTAGATGTGCATAGTGTTAAATGTTTGTTTCTTAACACAGATATCTATTGGTATCAGATTAAATATGTAATTTAAAAACGTCTAATAAAAAGTATTTCAATTACTATTTAAAAGTTATGCTATTCATTTCAGCAACAATTTGCAAATTATTTTCTACTAGATGAACCAGCATACGTTGTTTTGCCTTATAAATAATTATTATTTTTATAACTATAAAAATGGTTATAGTGTGTTAACCTTAAAAGCTAGACACATGCTATTGCGGACTTTTATTTTGATCTTTTAGAGGGGAACAATTTTGTAATACATTATTTTTGAGTAACTTTCACCGTTTACTCAGCGCACGCAAGGAGAGCTCAAAATTTTGCCGTTTTCGCAATATTTTTTATTGCTGCTCCTCTCCTATTCAACTAAGCGTGATAAAAGAACTAAATAACTAAAAGAGAAGAAGAAGAACTAAAAGAATTTTTCAAATCGGTCCAGTGGTTTTTGAGATTAGCCTGTTCAAACAATCAAACTCTTCAGCTTTATATACATATCTTAGTATTAGTATAAGATTTTAAAACCTATGAAAAACCTAAACATTAAACAAAACCCCGTCTTCAAACGCATAATTGTGTTAATTATTGCATATATTTATATATGGAATCATAATGTGTATCGAAAGCAATAACGGATAGTATGACGTAACGGGGTAGCGTCAGTTTCGTCCCCAAATGAGTACAATAATTCACTCGGGGCGCATATCTAAAGGGTGTAATTAACGCAGGCTGGCCTCTATCAATAACAGATTAGCATGTAAAAGCTAATGGCGTAATGGGTGTGTGTGTCAGTAATTGGGTAATAAATTGTGGTCAGGTCAGTCTTAGCGCAGCTGTAGCTTTAGACCTACTGGAAGGACATATTTATAATTATATGGTTTTTGCGTATAAAGTCTGTAACCGATTATTATGCAGTCGTATTTCTATCATCAGCTAACCTATTTATCTACATTTATTGACGTTTTGTCTTTTACAATCATATTTTTTGTCTGTATTATTAGTTAGTAAAAAATAATATAGATAAAGATTTTAATAAATCTTTAGTTAATTCTAATCGTAACGATTTACTGATGAATTAAAAATTAAGCGACATTTGATTTTTAATTAGAATTTGGAATTATTTTTTGCGGCTGATTGTGTAATAGTAAGTTGACCACAATGCATGCCTTGGTTTTATACAATTAAAACTAAATTATATTTTTCATTTGGTTTTCTTCTAGGACCGCTTAATACTCGGTAGCCCTGTTAATAATGACTAGCTTTTGCCCGCGGCCCTTCATCCCCTATTTTTCCCCCGTGGGAGTAGAATTGATCAAAATCCTTTCTTAGCGGATGCATACGTCATAACACCTATCTGCATGCCAAATTTCAGCCCGATCCGTCCAATGGTTTGGGCTGTGCGTTGATAGATCACTATGTCAGTCAGTCACCTTTGAGTTATATATATTTAGATTTAGATATCAACGACATCATTCTATTTCTTACTTTGGGATTTGAACCCAGGATAATTTGATTGAGTCTCTTGTGCTTGTAATAAAAATAGTAGTACCATGTGATGTATAAATCAGTATATTCTTAAAACTACACAACTTAGATGATAATATCTAAACTGATATACATACATACATATTTTATTCACGTAGGCAACATATGACTACATCAATACGAGACTTGTTTGTTTAGGTCCCTCGCGTGCTAACGTTTAGCCGCAGATGAATGGCTTTAAAGCAATTTTGTGACATTGTCATTAATATAATGTTTATGAAAAATGTTATACGATATCCATATTTTATGAAGTTGATCGTTGGCTTAGAGAGTGTGATAGCCAATTTGAGGCTTTGCGGTCCTCGGGGACTTCAGATTTGGCGATTTTTTGAGCGATTGGGACAGATTTGCGCGAGACTTTTGAGGAATTAGTTCCTTACGAAGCCTTACGAAGTTGAGCGAGTAATGTAGCGAGGAGCCTCGTACTGCGGTAACTTAAATAGTACTTCGGCGAGAAACTTTCATCAGTTTTTTCAGAGTTATTATCTATGATTGCGCCCAACATTGATGAAAACCTATTAATATTATGTGTTTTGGGGAAGATTCTTACTAGTTTTAGACGTAGAAGAGAAATCCATAATTTCATTTTATTCAATGTATGTATACATGTTTTGTACGCTTTTTATTACTAACAATGCTGTTAATAACGTCATTGCTATTATCTCAAACTTGGGGAGGGTTTAGCTGATAAGATTATTAAGATTTCATTTGTATAAGATTTCATTGTCGAAATAATTTAGTCTGATTCGAACGTCTGATTATTTTCAACTCATACTTTTTTACATATAAACAATTATTTAAGTATTAAATAATGATTGTTGTAGGTTTTTTAGTGCACAAGCAATATGCGGTCACTGATTTGCAATCTTACTGATTCGTATAAATGATCGCAGATTCTAATAAACCGTTTGTCACCAGTTGCTTTATAAATTAGAATTAAATCGCAATATGTTTCAATATCTTCAAACGACTGTGACATATCGCTGCATTGTTGGCAGTCCTTACATCAGCAGAATTTAAAAGCAATGACGTCACTACTTAGTCATGACAAGTTGTATTTGAAAAAAATCACATGATTAGGGTTTCATTGAAATGAACCATCTTTCGTTCCGTACATGTAAATGGTTAACTAAGAAGTCAATGCCAAATTCGTATTTTTTATGTAAATAGCTCTCAAAAAGGTTTAAAGGTCCCTAAAATTTTAACCACTTGAACAAATGATTATATTTTCTGTATCATGATAAGTCGATAACGATAAATGTTGAGAACGTCTATTTAATTGGTCTTTAAAGAATCGTGATTAATATTGAATCTTAAGGTATGTAATGTGAACGCTTAATTACAATAAAAAAAAATAGATTATGAACACATTATATATAACTATAAAATTATTGCATTCTAGTCACAACACTAGAGTTATTTTAATCCGACTTTGTTCTAAACTATCTGTTCAACTTCTACGCTTGGCAAATATTATAAACGTACATCTTTAAGTTTTTATTTTACTGAATTTACCAGCCTCGAACACTAGCACTTATCATTAACGGATTCAACCCACAGTCATTAAAGTTACAATTAACTTTGACCACAGAACCGGGCATCTAGTATCTATTAATTTGCTATTAACTATGAATTAATTACAGAGAAAAGTTATCTTGCAGAATCGTCATAATATGACAGCATATTATACTGTTACATCCATGTATGGCAATAATTTGTATATGCTTTCCTATAAAATTGAGTACGTGACTGTTTCCAAACTAGCACTATATCAAAACAGTGGCAAGTTACTCTCAAAGGAGGCGGTAGTCGGTACTTGAAACTCCACAGCTCAATGGGGCAAATTGCCACCTAATGCAGTCTCGGCACGTCCAAACACGACCAACTCATTAACTCACTCCCGTATAGTTACTTCGGATTGAAGCCTTTGATAACAATTTTAACGATAATAATCTTATTCGTACAATACATACGAATACTACGACACCATGTAATTACTTACTCAACAAAGTTTTCATGAATAATAAATGCCCACACATTCACTTTTTGCCGTGTTTGTGGTATAAGTATACAAAACTAAGACTTTAGGAAATCCATTTACACATGTTGGGCAATCTTATATTTCTTCTTAATATATATAAACTACGTGTAACAGTGTTAATCCGCGATGGACTCCTTAACTACATAACCGATTCTAATCAAATTTTACAAACCATGTGTAGTTTGATCCAATTTGAAAGATAGGCTAGCTTACATCTCAATCTATAGTCACAATATTATTTTATTGAAAATTATGTATTTAATATCTTAGAAAGGATTAGTTCCATAACATTCTAACAGATGGCGGTGTACGGTAATGAATTGATAACAGCAACGCGTTTCAGTAACGTGTGGCCAAGTCTGCTAGTGTTTATATATATTTTTGTCAATATAACAACCTTATACACAATATACACCATCCTTACCTTGGAAGTCTGAAGTCGAAGAGATATCGGGTAATGTTCGGTATATTAGGACGTTATAACAAGCGTTTGTAGAGCGTGCCTTCATTCGCATGATCAGCGTTAAAGATGCGTTCACGGAGTGTGCCTTACTTCCTTCGATATTCGTATATGTTCGACTGTATGCGCTTTTCCCGTTCAAAGAAATAAACGATATAAAGGAAGCTTTGCCTTTACCAGAACGATGCTAGTATATGCCTTAATGGATTATAACAGAGCAATGGGCTTCTCAACGTAACTGAATTGGCCTAGACTGGATCGTGCAGCTGCAAGCAATGAAATATAAATGTCGGCAAATTATCTCATATCAACAGAGGATGCAGAAATAAGTATAGGCTTTGTTTCAAAATTATATGATCATCCAGTGTTTTGTAAAAGAATGCTGGACTTTGGTTTGAAATTAGGTTCGTTTCCCCTAGACATAGGTATTTAAATGAGTTTAAATTTTTATTCTCTGTCTGGATTCTTGTTTCCTTGCCTTTATGTGTTATCCATGGCAGCTTCAACATAGAAAATCTAAATGTGAGACTATGTGTGTGTAGTATTAATAATAATAATAAAACCTCTTTATTGTACACCATTACATAGTAAAATATACAAACTGTAAAAGAAACGTGCAACAGGCAGTCTTATCGCTCAGGAAGCGATTTCTTCCAGGCAACCTTTGGGAAGAGGACACTTACAAAAGAGACAGGAGTAGGGTATACAAGTGTTTTTTAAATACATACATACATAGGTATAGCATAACATATATATATAATATGTTGAAGATATATAGAAGGTTATAAAAATAAATTATATTATGTATAGTATTATAGGCCACTACACTGCTTTATTGCAGAGTACTAACCATACCCAAGGGTCAAAAGTTTTTACACCGCCCGAAGGCCTTCCAACTTATCTAACGCTAACCGGAGCTGACAATGCCTTCTAAAGGAGCACACGAAATTTTGTTATATTTCTGTTCGTTGGAGAGGATCTTTTACGTCGTCTTTGTTGCAAGGTAGTTGGAACTCTGTTTAATCACCTTATTGTGTTTAAGCCAAGATTACGGTGTGTATTCTGCGTCTTAATAGGCATATAATTTTATTTAATGTTACGTACGTGCGTTGTTGAGTATGAATAAGCTAAACGCGTGACACGATTTTAACAGCTTTGCTTGTAAAGATAAAGTTTAATTTGAACTGGGTATTATCATCTGATTTTATACGAAAACTTTAACGAGGCTTTTTTGGCTTATTAGTGGTTATGTATACTAACTGGTCATTGTAACAACTGAGATGTATGCGTCAGATAATAATAATAAAGATAATATATGTCTAATTCATGTAACAAGACAAGAATAAATAATGTTTACAGTAATAAAAGAGTATAAACATGAAAATTTTAAAACAATAACGGTTTTTTAAATAAAATCGACTACAATTGAATAAGTGGAAAAAAATATTTCGATTTCCGAATTTATACGCATTATTAGGGATAATTCAAAAACTCCTCGTAAGATGGCGCTCAAATTTAATTGGACCATATGATTAGCACCAGCTTTTGAATTAAAAAGAATTATCCAAATGGATTCACCCAATAAAAATGTATTAAGTATAAATAAAAAATACAAGAGTATTTTTTCAGAACCTGCTCATTTTTTGGAAGTCGGTTAAAATTATTTTCCAAACAGCAAGAAGATCTGTTGCGTATACTTACCAATTCAGATACTTAGTGTTTGTATAAGAGAAGAAACAGTTGGTTATGTTAGGCTTTGAATCCTCCGAGATATTTTACTGTTTGTTTATACAGGTCCCTACAACCGCATCGCTTAGTGATTTCCCTTCCTCGACGCTTACGTAAAGCTGGGCGAAAATACGGAGCAATTAATTTAACCATACCACTTATCTTTGGACACTAAAGTGTTTAGGAATAGAGCTCGTAAATACGACCATTTGTTAGGCAAATAGATGTGTTCCTCCTGACTTCGCAGCGAATATCGATGCTCAGAAATTTATTCGATTTGTGTATCTATGAGGTTCAGTGCTGCCATATATTTAACTAGATGAACCAGCAAACGTTGTTTTGCCATATAAATTATTAATTAAGAACTATTTTTATAACTATAAAATGGTTATAGTGTGTTAACCTTAAAAGCTAGACAAATGCTATCGCGGACTTTTATTAATATCTTTTAGAGGGGAACAATTTTGTAATATATGATTTTTGAGTAACTTTCACCGTTTACTCAGCGCATGCATGGAAAGCCCAAAATTTTGCCGTTTTCGCAATATTTTTTAACTTAACATGATGTTCTATAGCCTATAGCCTTCCTCTATAAATGGACTATCTTACACTAAAATAATTTTTCGAATCGGTCCAGTAGTTTCTGAGATTAGCCCATTCAAACAATCAAACAAACTCCTCAGCTTTATTATTAGTATAGAGTATAGATAAATTAGAATTGTGTAATTAATTGTCCTTTTAACGCTCTGTAGCGTAGCTGACGTAGGAGCTCGTAGTAGCTACGCAGTGCTACGAATGCTACGATATTGAAATTCATGAATATTTATCTGAAATTTTGTCAATTTGGTTATCAAAAGTATGTCATTTTTATATTAGCTTTCTAAAAATTTGTATTTAAGTGTCCAGGAGTGTCTATACATTCCTATTATACATGTATTTATAGCTTTAGTTCAGTCGGTAGAGATCCCTCAGTATAAAGAAGGGTCAGGACTTATATCCCGACCGGGCCATACATTTATGTGACATACGAGTATTGTAGTATACGTATTTATTTTCGTATACAATAAACTGGTATTCGCTCGTTTGAATTGGCTATACTTATAAGTACTTCCTGAATCACCGAACCACTTACATTAAAAAATATCCGTGAACTTGTGTATGTGATCACAATCTATAAGTATGTATAATAAAAGTGTATCTGGGCCAAATCTATACGTTAAATATTTTTTTGGAAATTTATAGAGAAAGCTTGTATGAATTCTGTTAAGAGATTAATTAGAATTAAATGATGACGAGTTTAAGTTTCTGTTCTCAGTCCGTGAGTATCTTTTCACAGGGAATCCTAATGTATGGCTATGAATGTGTAGCGTTACGAGTATTAACAATGAATGCTTTTGTGTATCTTTTGAAATTAGAATAAAATTTTGAAAAACTATAAATCTCACGTGTCAATGGATAAAATGGGATAATGATAATCGAATGTCTTTAAGGTAGTATTCCCGAAGCGAATTGAGGGCGGATTTACACTGTAGAAGTTAATATCACTTCTCGCAGGTTTAATCATCCATGATAAAAGAACCTTATTTAGGTTACAAGTTTTCTTTGTATCGCTCCCCTACCCTGAAGGGGAAAATAAACCTATATAAACAGCTTTCAATAGATGGGACGTCTTTCTGCGAATCCATACTAGTTTATATTCTTTAACCACATTAGTTCTATACTACTAAAGGAATAAATCTTGTATATTAATAAATTTAATTAAATTATTGTAAACCTGGCTATCTTAATATATATAAATTACATATGTGTCACGGTGTTTGTCCGCAATGGAATCCTAAACTACTTATGCGATTTTAATCAAATTTTGCACACCGTGTGCAGTTTGATCCAACTTGAAAGATAGACACAGAAAGACATCCCAATTTATAGTCGCAATATTATTCTATTGCAAATTATTTGTTTAATATCTTACAAAGGATTAGTTCCATAAGATTCT
>DWJN01004877.1:0-11977 GCA_018248895.1 Carystus phorcus
CGCTGAGTAAACGGTGAAAGTTACTCAAAAGTCATGTATTACAAAATTGTTCCCCTCTAAAAGATCTAAATAAAAGTACGCGATAGCATATATCTAGCTTTTGAGGTAAACACACTATAACCATCTTTATGGTTATAAAAATAGTTCTTAAATAATAATTTATATGGCAAAACAAAGTTTGCTGGGTCATCTAGTCGGTAATATTAGCGTCTATCTAAATTAAATTTAGGTACTCGTCTAATTGTTCGAATTTCATCTTTTAGTCGATCAGTTATTGCTTTGTTAAAATTTAAATATTGGTCCCTGTTCATTGATAATTATTAGCATTCATTTATGCATTTCCAATTCAATTGACTTATTACATTCGAAAAAATACATATGCATACAATACTTATACTGATATACTGTTACTTGAGGTTATTGTCGAAGGAATTACAACGCGAGAGGTTATTGATAGAATTAGAGCGTTGTTGGGGACCAATCGAGACACAATATGGGCACAATGACGCGGCTCGCTGTGAGTGTTACATTTATAGTATCGAGCACCCGGGGGGGTGGCCATTCATATTTATGTGAGCTATTTGGATATACAATACCTCCATAGGGTTGATAGCAGCGTTTACAGAAAATAGTGTTATTAGGCCAGCATTGTGTACACGAATTTGGGTGTATATTAATTTGGAAAATTTAATTCAGAACATGTATAAAACGGTAATGGTTACTGCCTGCCCGAAGTCACGTCCTGAAACAATGAATGGATGGAGGTGAATCGAAATGAATATGATAGTCGTGGAGCAAGCACTAAGGGTAAAATGGACAGTAAAAGTTTAATTATGAAAGTTCGATTTGCTTGAAAATGACTACAGAAGATTTCCAGTGGACTAGAAGGTCGTTTATTTATCGTTTTCACATTATACGCCTGTTTCCAGTCTGCTAATAATTTAGTATTTGTCACTTTCGCCCTTCAATATTGCAGTTTTTACCATCGCGCAATGTTTTTAACCAAAAATACAACAATCTATTTAATTGCTACATAATTATGTGTTAAGTTATTACTATTTAATTGCTACATAATTATGTGTTTAGTTAATTATGACTAGTGTTTGTTGGTTCTGACCTGACTCTGTCTCGAGAGTGAATATAATGATATCGTTGTTTGTCCAGGTGGAGGCATCCCGCTGTGAGTGGCATGGGCGCGCGGTGAGACCTGGCGAGCGACACGATGACAGAGGGAGAGAAGCAACAGAGCGCGGGTGGCGCCAACGCCGCACCACAACACAGGAAAGGTCACAGGTAAACATACAACGTATACTCGCATTACAGGACCCGATTACACGCGATGTCAAATGAATAGCCAGCAAACGAGCAGAAATACGATCTAATGATGGTTAATCATGCTGCGGTGGATGGATTTGGGCAGTAAGGTGCTTTAACAACCATTAGCCAAATAGCTGCAGCTATGTTACTCGATAGTTGGCTTTATCTTACTGCAACTTAAATGTCTATAAACATTTCGTCATTGACTATTAAACTAAAACGATGCTGAGTAAAAAAACTATTCTTTATCCTTGACACTTCTACGTAAGATACTCGTGCATAGATTATTTTGGATACTTAGATATTATTTATAAACAGTAGTATAAGATTTTTCAAAAATATGTTGTACTTTTATTTCAAGCATATTGATCCTATCGGCCGTAATAATAATACTGAGTTGTGCCAAAAATTACAAAAACATAACCTAGTTCAGAAGCAAGCCAAACACATTATTGTTACACGAAACACATCATTTGCGTTCGATGGGCGATCGATAATAATTATGTTTACATTTGACCGTAACTACGATCTTTCAGCGGCTCTCGTAACAAGGTTGTCTAAATGTTTCTTTTTACTCGGTGCACTGGCCTTGTCTTCCACGCTGCTGGACTAAAAATATCTACTTTATACCTCTACCGTGGACGGTGTTCGGCAAAATTACCTAACGACCGTTGATGTGATGACGGCTTCCTTTTACTACTATTTAATGTTTTAGACGTCTTTTGTTTGATGTTTTCCGTTGGTTTGTATGTAATGGAGAGAGCTATGTTCGGCGATTCTGTACGTGATCGAATTTGATATGATGAAATCCGTAACCAAACAAGGGTCACTGACTGAAGTGTCAATAGAATAGACAAACCATGTCGATGAACCGACAACCGTTGCGGATGAAAAGCTCTGTAATTGCAACCGCACCTTAGTAAGAGGGCATACGAGGCCCTCGTGCCTATTTGAACCTGATTTCGTCCAGATTGCCTTACGAGGAGAGTAGCTATCCACTGAATTTAGAATGCTCAAAAATTGGTATTAGTAGAGAACAGGTTTTCTTGTCACCAAACAAAAACTAACAACAAACCTTTCTGTTTAGGGACTAGTACCGATTAAACTATTTTTTAATATTTAAATCACCATAATATTGATTTCATCTATGCAACGAGAGAATACATAAATATAAAGAACATAAGAGAATTTATTTTTTAGTTTCATTAAATTAATTGAAACAAGTTGGTAAAACTACACAAAATGACGTTTAAATATTTAATATTCATTTAAAAATATCGATATCGGTACCAATACGTACAAAACTTATATAATGTTAGATGTCAGACTATTGAAGTATGCCATTGTTAACTGTAGCGTACATGAGAATTAGATCCCACTAATTAAACGCTAACTAACGTTAAAAACTATAAGGACAGTGCAACAACGAACTCACGCATATATTTTAAATTGCGTGTGTGATCATTGTAAACGGATTTGAACACGCACAAGTTATTATAACTATAACTATTTAATCAAATGCAAGAAAAAACGAATCCGTCTTTTTGTCATAAAATACTTACGATTTAAAACATATTTATTCAATTTGACAAGCGACATTATCAAGAACACAAATGTCATGCAAAGGTTATTCATCTAGTAGCTAATAGATAAGATCAAAAACGAGTCGCGTCCGAATATAAGGTACTTATTGATAATTGTCTCTTATCTGGTCTGCCAATATACACCTTATCAACCGTGTCGCTTAGTGGTACAAATCATATTGACAAAATGATTCACAGCAATGCTGCTCCCTATAATAATTATGCAATAATATTACGTCGATTTGGCTTTTGTTTAATACCTTTTGATATGAATACGAGTGTTTAGTTTGATTGAAAATTGATTACCCGTCAATGGACGGATAATCAGATAAAACATGAATAATTGTAAAAATAATCCTTCAGTATGAAATATTGTATTGATTATCGTAATCATTAATTACAATCAATAAACCTTCATCCTTCATCCATTATTCATCAAGAAAGCGCACATCGATTGGTTTGATTCGCGCTAGTTATATAAGGAAAACTTAGTGGGTTATTTTTTTTATAATTCGACTAAGCAACTTCCTCGAAATTCGATGGTGATTTACACTGAACACGTGTTCAACGATTTTGTATCAGATAGCGCTTGTCGTTGATAATAGTTTGCGACACCGACCCACATTGTCACCTAATCGCATCTGTGCTATCGTTCGGTGTAGACAAAGCTTTAGTCATCATCGCTGAATGTTTAGTATGTTATGGGAGCACGTACCATATGCTCCGTTCAAAAACCAAAAATCCGCTGTAACAGTGTTTCAATAAAGTGAATAATGTATACAATATATCCCTGATGTATCGACAATATACTTTCCTTTAATATATTGTTTAAAAGATATCGCCGTCGAAAGTTTGTATAGTTTCCGTTGTTTGTTTCGCCAATATGTCGGTGGTAACAGCTGAACAGCGTCGATTGTTGTCGGAGAGGTACGATCACATACAGCTGTTTATATTCGTGAGAGTCATTCTATTATTTTATCAAACCGTGTTGTATATGTTTGCCTGTTTGCTAACAAATACCCGCATTTGTGCTGAAGTACAATTGAAGAATAACATTCCGAAGCTGTGCTACGTTATCTATATTTACTCATAACCTGGTTGGAACAGAAAAATAAAGAGAATTGTAGGAATTATTAATACAACCTTTCAACAAGTAGAATACTTTAACCATAATTTTCATTGGTATTTAATATACTAATATTGTTTTAAGAATCGTTAAGTCTGATTTGTTTGGAAAATTTTAAAATAAACACAAATTCATGTCATGAATGTTAGTTGCAAATATCAATATTAACGAATGTTACAAACAGAAAAAAATAGTGATATCTGAAACCCTATAGAAAGTTATCTGTCCCATCTGGGGTCCTGCTAACTTGACGAAATCTCGTGTGATATTGAAAGTTGGTCTTGACCTTTTTTATATATTTATTAATTGGGCGACCGAGCATCGATCGGATGTAGACGACGGTTACGACTTACCATGACGTGGTTCGTCTGCTTCTGTATCGGTTATTAATATAAAAATAATTCGTTGTACAGGAGACAAGAATCAATGTACGCTATGACGGGTTTATACGCGGAGTCGGGGTGCGCAGAGACCGCCGGCGGCGACACAGCCGGGCCCAGTGCACCGCCAGCGCACCCGCCCAGAGAGTCCGTCAAGTGTCACAGCAGAAACCCATCGGCCGGGATATGCGACAGGTAAGTGGTTTATTTTAATTACCATCAAGGGCTTAAAATCTTTTTTTTTTACTCTATATAAGTTAATGCTTGACTACTATCCTGCCGAGAGAGAGCAGAGATGCAGCATAAGTAGCGAATGACTAATTTCAGCTTGTAGAATTAAGTTGCGTAGTTGCAACTTAGGGTTCATTCTTCATCAATACATGGTCCTTCTGAATACAACCGCTAGCCGGAATACACGTTAATTGCAAAGTTTCCTTAGTTCTTCGAGACATGTTAAGCCGTCGTATATCTTTAGATAACAGTCGTAAAACCACGTCAAAATCCTTCGAGCAGCATGATGGTCGACTATAAATCCCTCGGCACATTCACATTGATGTAACGAAGGGTTACCCTGTTTCTGTAGATTTACCAGTCTTTGCCTTTCTTAACATATACTTGATGCAAAAATATTATACAGCAATAACAGTAATTTGTATAAATAATACTTGTGAAATCGGCTAATAATATTACAACGCTCGGTATTAAACGACTTGTTTAAACCAAATTTAGAAATTAAATCCTCTACTTCAACAACGTAACAAGTGTTTGACAACAATCTCTGATATTTCAGTAACCCATATAGTTATTAAGTCGTATTCAAGCCAATAATGGCGAAGGCTGTGCTGTATGAACAAAAAACATGTATAAAACTTCATGTTTCATATTAGATATCTCCTATGTGAAATAATATTATGCTAAAGTCGTATAATGTCTATTGCAGGGATCGCGAGCGGGAGAAGGAAAAAGAGAAACCCCACCAAATGTACCCAGAGATATTAGACATTCCTCATGACGCACGAGACTGCGGCATTCTGTCGTGGAGGCCGCTTTTTATTCAAAGATTTTCTAGTATTAAAGTAAGAACTATTTTTACGTAACTCGGTAATACAGTTGGCGTGACGCGTTTGTGTCCGTTACTTATTTTAACAGTGGATGAACTAAAAAACAGTCAATATTGGTACACGGTCACTACTGTCCATGTACATATATGCTCAAACACAGAGGCATCGATGACGCCAAGCGGATAAAGAAGGAATATTGATTGTGCTATTTGACAGGCCCGTAATATTTTAACTCAATCACATTTTGTGTGAACAAACCAAGTTATTTGAGCCTTCCCCACACCGTTAAGTAATCGAAAATACACTGGACTAGACAAAGCCTAGTGACCTTCCGTGTTATAACTTGATTACTTTCATCAGAGTGCACCAAGAACATGAAAGGTCTTTGACTCAGTGTAGTGTAATGGATTGTGTAACCTAAAACTAATGAGCAACTAACTCAAGATTAATATAATCCTATTGTTTCAGGTGTTTGTATTTTTCCTTTCGTTCCTCGTAACGCTGCAACAAGCGTTGAGCTCAGGATACATAAACTCTGTGATCACGACAATCGAAAAGCGATTCGAGATCCCGTCGAGCCTCTCGGGGCTGATAGCTAGCAGCTACGAGATCGGCAACGTTATCACCGTAATCTTCGTGTCCTATCTCGGCAGCAGGAGGCACATTCCTGTTTGGATCGCTGTCGGTATGTAAACAACATCGCCATAGTATATTTACTTGGCTCCTTTAACCTTGTGCATTCTGATATTATGCTCATTTGTGTTGCGTCATCTATGTAGTACTTAAACGGTGTATGAAATTATGTACATGTTATGCACTTGAAGGCGTAAATAATCCTACGAACTTACAGAACTTCCTCGCATTGGTTGCCAAAAGCAAAAACCGCCATAGTCTAGACACAGCGTCTTTTAGAAGAGTTGTCGTATGAGTAATATTATGTCGTAATATATTGTTAGTGGCGAATGACGTGTTTAATTTTACAACACGTTAACCCTCTTTTTCCTTAACGTTGTTGGAGATCTGAGAACCCATCTCACCTCGCATCACCGCACGTATTACTGTTATACATGAATCCGTTGGTCAACAATTAATATTATATTAAGTACATGATAAGGCTGTACAATGTACGATATAATGACCTTCCTTGCCATATTTGATGTGTAAATGTATAATGTTATTGCTCTAGACATTTTAATCATGAAAGTACACTTTAGTGCATATTATGCGCATAAATTTGCCTGCATATAAAATTTCCTTTTTAATTGTACGCAAATATTTATAGCGTGCATTATCGGCGTAGTTCCATTCGAAAGCATTTTAATGCAAATTTCTTATCTCTCTTCTTTTTCTTTACTTTCGTTGAATCTCATTCGAGTAAAACATTTACTTTTAAAGTTTATCATGCTATGTGAAATTTTGAATTTACAATAAAATAACTTCGTATGCATTATAAGAGTAATTCTGTATATTTACCTTTACCCATCAACTATTTTTACCTATACTTGAGACCATCATAAAAATTCGCTGTTACCATGGCAGGTGCTGTGATAATGGGCATAGGCTCGTTAGTGTTCGTGGTGCCACACTTCATAGCTGAGGCCAATAGCGAGATGCTGGCGAATAACAAGTCGGACGACAATATATGCAGATTGCCTCGCGCGCTGGAACAAGACACGCTGGGTCGATTGTCGCAGGGCTTACCGCCCAGTAACCTCAGACCTGATAATTGTATAAAGGTAAGATCAGTTCCGCATGTCAGTCATCTTCATTCATACTGCTACTGGGTTGAACTGGACTGTTATTTAAGTATAAGTGTTGTTAGTAGTGTTTAAGCCAAGTGAACGGTAACGTAGAGACGCGCAGTAAAGAGCTGGGAAATCAGGAGTGCAACGCACGTCTACCTCCGTGACTACTACAATATAGAAATTGTAGTACCAAATAAAGTTCTAACCTAACAAGTATTCAATACCGTGAGAAAAATACCTTAGTACCATACATTATAAGACACTATAAAAACAATGTATTCCAAAGCATCAATAATTAAAATATATTGAGATTTATATGCTGAAATCCAAATACCTACGTCATATTATAATTTCGCACAAACGTCATATTGTCAAAAATCTTGGTCTAACAATAAATAACAATAAACATTTACTATATTGATAATTGAGAGTTTCAGAAATCATATTAATTGAAGTGTTGTGTCCATTCATATCTATTATGATACAGATATTTTTACTAAAATAAATGGAATGATGGAAAGGGTCATTGACACATGTGGGTCTTTAATAGATTTTTGACAAAATTTACATGATGGGCGTAGTTGTTTGTTATATTTCCTGCTGACCGAGTGGCTCCAATTAATAAACAGGACAAACATTACTCTTATGTCTTATTTGTGCTAAATATTTTCAATTTATTCTACACGTAGGTATAATAGAATTCTACTTCGGCTATGTTTCGTTTATTTTTGGTGTTTTTTAGTTAAATATCCATCATCATCGATAATAAAATGTTCTTTATAAAAGTTCTTCAATATACATATACATATGTATTTTACTTTATTATTGATTTCTTTCTTTGGACAGAGCTCACCGAGCACGTTTATGCCAGTGATGGTGTTCGTTGTGGCGCAGTTGCTTCTCGGATGTGGTGGCTCGCCACTTCTCACTCTGGGTACCACCTACGTCGATGACCACGTTCGACCAGAATCTTCTAGCATGTATATCGGTGAGTTATATTTTAATTAACCTTGATGTCCTATATGAGTCTTCAGATTAGATTAAACACTAGAATGTGGCAGCACACGTCACACGGCGAGTTGAACCTGAATCACGCTTTTAAAGTTTTCTTCAACAGTTGCATATATACAGGTTCCGAACATCGACAATCAGAGGTCCGCCGTTCTTCAAACATCTGTAGATCTTCGTTTACTAAGAGCTCAACGTTATTTCTTAGCTTTGGCTGAAATGATTACATGCCTTTACGACCGTGTAGCAAAAATGTGGACAACTGAAGGGTTTCATTCTCTGCCTAGACAGACACTTATGGGGCTGATAAATATTTGTTCTCGAGTCGTGAATGTTTGTAATGACTCAACTCAATGGTGTTGCCGCTCGCAACACGCTGTGTAAATAGTAATCGCAATCATGGCGCGTGTGTGAGTCTTTATTTATTTATACAGAAACATGGAAGTGACTCATTGAACATAGAAGCATTTTATGATGTTTTAGGTGTATTGTATAATATCTCAGTTAGTCTTAAACAACAAAAGTCTGGCAGGATAATAAATAGGTATGTCGACCTCATTATAATAGAAAGTACAATCCAATATTATATTATACGTATGTATACTATATACTGATAAAAGATTTATTATGCGAAAATACTATATTTGATGCCGAAATTTAAAAACATATTTTTTTATTTTTGAAATTGTTTAAGATATACTGATATTGATTGATCTTTTTTATTAAAACACAATATTTGACAATATTAGACGAGTATGCCCAGAAATTGCAGACTTAGCTGTAATTCAATCATCCCCGACGCGTGGCGAATGTCCGTTCGTAGTAAAAACCCTCTCGTCTGGACGAAGCTTTGCCTCGTCATTCATAACACGTACTATACCTGAAATTACTAGATAGGGACAGAGACTCGGAATGTTCTGTTCAATTATACATCTTATAATGTATGTTTGGAGAATAAGTACTAAGTTAGACTGTCGATTATAAAATAAAAGTGCAAACTATTCTTAAATCCATAGTTTAGAATTAAAGATCCCAGATATTAAAGGATTTCCTCGTCAAATAGTAAACCTATGTGTCGTGCGTAGATTCCTGTTTTAATGACAATCCAAAAATACTTACAAAGAATGTTAGCAGATTTCAGGATTTGTCACGACATGGCAGGACTTCAAACACTTGTCTGGATGTAACAGACAAATATCAGTATTTTTTAATTCTTCGATTATACTAATCAACACATTTTGTTAATTATTACTCACGCGATACAAGGAGGAATAAACAAGAGAATTCCAATATGAATTATTATTTAGGTTAGAAGACGTTCTTTAAATAACCCATATCTATTAACGGTTTCATATTTTATTACCTACCATTATTTATTATTATTCTCGTTGATGTAACATAATCTACAATTTATATTATTAGGTTTACCTTCATTGTTTTAGGTTTTTTGTTTGTGCCAACTACACCAGTTAATAAATAAATAAAAATTGTTCTATCATATCATATCATAAGTGATAAGCATGTGTCATACTGTATAATTACTGAGGTACGACGCCCGAGAACATTCTGCCGCACTTATTTGTAGTTCGATCGATGGGATGACTAATCTGCAGACTGTACTAGCTAAAATTACCATATTTCTATCTAGAACAGCTTAAACTTTATTAACGAGTTAACCTATGAACATTTGAGTTATATTGAACGATAAAACTCATTCAATCCGTGGAATTAGGAGGACATTGGCCTGTCAAATTCAATATTATTATTATGAAACAGCAGTACGGTCTTTATAGCAAGTGTCACAAGCAAAAAATTAATCAAATGTGTCTCCCATCTTAATGTTTACGTTTAGCCGCATCAAACGTAGCGGCGACATTGCCCCCCGTCGACCTTCCATGAAGTTCCATGTACCGCTTTACGAGGTTTGGGTCTGTTGGTGCGTCGCTCGTAGGTCGTAACCGCCCCGTGTCGCTCTCGTAAACCGAACAGTACGCCAGGCAGACACGGCACGGTTCAATGAACCCGCCAGACGGTTTTGATCTTACGCGAATAGATAGACCATTTATTGCCCATAATAATTTTATCACACCTATTATTTATTATGATTGATTAAGATTATTGTAATTTATTGATATTGCCGCGTATTGCTCATATTGCGCTACGCGTATCTCAATCAGTGATAAAGCTGTTAAAATGGTACCGAGAGGAATTTTCAACACTCGTTGTTCTATGTTAGGTCAATTTAAAAATTCTATTCTTCGGAAGGCAGGTTTTGCTTTAAATTATCAACAAAGTAGCAGCTAGATGTAATATTGTATGGGGCTGGGTACTAAGGGAGAAACCCGTGTCGTGCATTGGAACTCTAATAGATTAACATCAATAACAGGTTGGTACGAAGTTTACGAGAATATGCGCTTAACTTGTGTCGCGTTGTTGCTAGCTTTCTAGATCTTTCCGTCGCTTTGAAAGAAGATTATCTATAATCCTTTGTAGTTACGTTTCAGTCCAGACGATCATCGATGGCCAATTTCTAATACATGGAAGGTTAATTCGAAGTAAAATTCAAAGATATCTAAAATTTTTTTCTGCTTTTAACCTGTAATATTGTAACCTTTGTATTACATTTGTCTACATTGAATGCAACGAAGATATTTTTGTCATAGCGGCGACAAAATACACAATTTTTTTTATATATTTTTTTTAAATACAGATGCGATATGCTATTAATTTTTTACTTTAGTCTGAAATTGAAAAACTAAAAAATAAAAACGTAGCACGAGTAGCAGGTCACTTGTGAAGGTACCTACTGAATCTGAAAAGTATCTTTACGTAACCTACATTAAAGAATAACTAATAGCCCACTAAGCTACAAGTCTGTATCCCGAAGATAAATCGCTATCATGACCTTGACGTTGACGTTGAAACGCGTTTGGGGTTCGCCGGAGTAGGGGGAAGAAATATTATGACTCATCTAGAGGAGCAGTCTATAAAATATATTTACTCACTTTATTTTAAAAGGGTAATTTAGTATCAACAAGGCCGTTTTTTTATTCTACGCCCAAATCCCAAAATACTGGTCAATAAGATGTTGGAAGTTTGTAGCCGTCCTATATTTAAACCTTTCGGGAGAGAAGTATGGTAATTCTTAACATCTATGGAAATATAATAAAAGTCTTCGAGGTTCATTTTTTTTACTACATCAGTAATATGATCTATATGGTAGGTATATGAATATTAAATGAGTTACGCCACTTTATGGCATGAACTAGAATTTCTTATCAAATACTATGTACCTAACATACCTATCGTTTTTTTATCATATTCTGTGCTAACCGTGCCGAAATGACGCAATGTCTAGACATTCTAGATTATAAAAAAGTTGCAGCAGTGTCGACTTTTCTTCCGACATAAAAGGCGATGAACATTAATTTTTACAATGTCCTATAATTTAGTACTTACTACTCTTACTAGCAGACCCGGCCACGCGTTGCTGTAACTAAGGTTTACCTACTCAATTTAGCCGACTAATTACCTTACACCGCCATCTGTTAGACTCTTATGGAACTAATCCTTTGTAGGATATTAAACAAATAATTTGCAATAAAATAATATTGCGACTATAAATTGAGATGTAAGCTATCCTATATTACAAGTTGGATGAAACTGAACGCGGTGTGAATAATTTGATTAAAATCGGTTAAGTAGTTTAGGAGTCCATCGCGGACAAACACCGTGACACGTAATTTATATATATTAA